>MU768711.1:167842-184829 GCA_026770625.1 Nicotiana glauca
ATACCAGTACAATTCAAATGTACTGACGTCCCTTTTCCCGGGGGCGCTACATTCGTGTTATGATTGTACGTGGATTTATAACAGGTACTCCAGTCCACCGAGAGTAGCACTCCTCTCCATCCCATCAGTTGCATTGGTGAGCCCCACTTCCTCTTGGGGTCATGTGTGGTTCATGCCACCTTCTTTTGAGTTTATTGTGTATTGTAAGAGGTATAGCCGGGGCCTTATTGCCGGCAAGTGTTGGTTAAGTTCCTAGTATTCATAGAGGCTCCATAGACACAATGTGGGTGGTGTACAAAAGTATTTTTGGGTAGTAATGGTACGGTTCATAATCGTGGTCCACGTTGGTAAATGTTGTATGTATTTTGCAAGTACTTGGTATCAAATGTTTAAATTAATAAAAAGGAGAAATGAACTCAAGTTGTAAGTTTATGCTTAAGTCTTAAATTGCTATTTCAAAAGAATAATGTATATTGTAATCACGGGGTAACGCGTGGGATAGGAAAGGCAATTCCATGTCCGCTTGACTGGGGTCCTCCGATTGAGCGCCGGTCGTGTCCCTCGGTTTTGGGGCGTGACAGGGCATTGGTCAACCCAAATGACATGACCAAAAACTCATAATTCCTATGTTGAGTGCGAAATGCTGACCTAGGGACATCTGATGCCCTAATCTTCAACTGATTGTAGCCAGATCTCAAGTCTATCTTTGAAAATGCATTCGCACCCTGAAGCTGGTCAAACAAATCATCAATTCTCAGTAGTGGATACTTGTTCTTAACCGTCACTTTGTTCAATTGCCGGTGATCAATGCACATCCTCATCGATCCATCTTTTTTCTTCACAACTAACACCGGCGCACCCTAAGGAGAAACACTAGGCCTGATAAAACCCTTCTCTAGCAAATCTTGCAACTGGTCCTTTAACTCCTTCAACTCTGGCGGGCATGCGATACGGCGGGATAGAAATGGGCCACGTTCCTGGGGCTAGATCAATACAGAAATCAATATCCCTATCAGGTGGCATACCAGGTAGGTCAGAAGGGAAAACCTCGGGAAACTCCCGAACAATAGGAACATAATCAATAGAATGAACCTCTATGCTGGAATCGCGAACATACGCCAGATAAGCTAAACATCCATCCTCGACCATGCGTCGAGCCTTCACATATGAAATAACACTGTGAGTGGCATGAACTGAGGTCTCTCTCCACTCCAATCGGGGCAAATCTGGCAAAGCCAAGGTCACGGTCTTGACGTGACAATCCAAGATAGCATGATATGGGGACAACCAATTCACCCCTAATATGGCATCGAAATCCACCATGTCTAAGAGCAATAAATCAACACGGGTCTCAAGACCCTCAATCACTACCACACAGGAATGATGAACTCGGTTGACCACTATAGAATCACCCACCGGTGTAGATACATAAACAGGAATACCCAAGGCATCACTAGACATAACTAGGTAGGGTGCAAAATAGGACGACATATACGAACATGTAGACCAAGGGTAAAATAGCACTGAAGTATCTCTAATACAAATTAGAATGGTACCTGTAGTGCCTGCACCTGAAGACTCAGCCCCTGGCCTAGCTGCTGGCTGGCCTCTACCTCTGGCAACCTGAACTCTACCTCTAAGACCTCTACCTCCACATCTAACACCTCTGCCCCCGCCTCTAGCTGACTGGGCAGGCTGTGGAACCTCCGGTGCTTGAATCATAGCACGAGAACTCTGATGCTGGAAGATGCCATAAACTCGAGGGCAATATCTGATAATGTGCCTCGGATCACCACAAGCATGGCAAGACCTCGTCTGCTGTGGCAGAGCACCCCTCAACCTCGGGCAAACCCTCCTGAGATGACCATATTTGCCACACTCATAACATCCATGCGACTGCTGAGGGAACTGAGGCTGACCCTGTCGACCTGAATAATCACCTGAAGTACCATGAGTGACACGGGAAGCTGACTGAAAGGGCCTGGGAGGATGGCCTCTACCATAAGTACCTCTACCCCCAGTCGAGGCCCCACTGAACCTGCCTGGGCGACGGGGCCTCTTGTCCGACCCATGACCACCTCCTTGTGGCAGAGCTATCTCATCTCTACGGCCCACATTGGCCACCTCCTGAAAAGTGATCTCACTCCCGGCCTGAGCCATTATACTCGGCTGACCTGCCACCGCTGGCTGAACTTCTGGAAGCAAACCCGCTCAAATGACACTCTCCACGAAGCCTACCAATTGGAATAGAGCATCCTGAAGAGCTGGGGTGGCAATGAACCCCTCTGGGACCTGAGCTGGGCCTACCGGGACTGCTGGGGCTGGCACCTCCTCCTCCAAATCAACCTGAGGCTCCGCCACTGAAGCTGCTACTAGGGGCTCGGACTGCTGCGCGGTAGAAGAGGAAGCACGTGTTCTCGCCATTTGCGGAGGAACAGAACAGAAATTCAATATGTACTTGAGAAATAGAACTGCACGACAAGAAAGAACAAATGTGAAACTTTCCTAACTCTGTAGCCTCTGGGGTAAATACAGACGTCTCCGTACCGATCCCTCAGACTCTACCAAGTTTGTCCATGAGTTGTGAGACCTATGTAACCTAGCGCTTTGATACCAACTTGTCACGACCCGGATTTCCTACCCTCGGGAGTCGTGATGGCGCCTACTAATGGGAGCTAGGCAAGCCAATTATCAAATACCTCTTTAGCGAACATCGACAATATTAACAACAATAAAGTATTTCACAATAAAGCGAAAGTCTCAAATATAATTTACTGAAAGAAATGCGGAAGTTTAACAAATCCTTTACCCAAGACTGGTGTCACAATACTCACGGACGTCTAGAGAATGCTAAATACAGGGTTCGAATGAAGCATAGAACTATCTGCTACAGTACAATAACAACAAACTCGATGAAATAGAAAGGACTCTGGGCATGCGGACGTCAGCAAGGCTACCTCGAATGTCCCTGGACTGGAAGCTCGCTCCCAAAATGCTACTGCTACTCAAATGCTGCTCCAACACCTGGATCTGTGCAAAAAGATGCACAGAGTGTAGCATCAGCACAACAGACCCCATGTGCTGGTAAGTGTCTGGCCTAACCCCGGCGAAGTAGTGGCTAGACCGGACTACCAAACAAACCTGTGCAGTTCAAATATATATATATATATATATACACACACACGCAATAGAAGAGAAAATAGAAACTTAACAAGTCAAGAGGGAGGGGAGCATGCTGTAGGGGCTGTAGTAGTTTAGAATACAAGGTAAATAAATAAGGAATGAAACGGTACAACTACAAAGTCAACAAGAGTAATAAAGCAAACATGGCATGGAATGTCCCTTCGTGCATTAATAATCAAACATGGCACGGAACGTTCCTTCGTGCATTAATAATCAAGGAATGGCACAGAATGTTCCTTCGTGCATTAATAATAAAAACATGGCACGGAATGTTCCTTCGTGCATTAATAATCAAAACATGGCACGGAATGTTCCTTCGTGCATTAATAATCAAAACATGGCACGGGAAGTTCCTTCGTGCATTAATAATCAAAACATGGCACGGAATATTCCTTCGTGCATTAATAATCAAAACATGGAACGGAATATTCCTTCGTGCATTAATAATCAATACAATCGTGCACGGCATCACCCATCGTGCTTTATCACTCAACCTCACCCAAACAGCAATCACAAACAATGGGGGCAAGGGGATAGACAAAAGTAATAGATATCCCGGCAACGGAAAACACAAGTAAACAGTCAAATCCCGGCAAGGGAATAATAACAATAACTTGCACATCCCGGCAAGGCAGATAATCAAAGTACGTAAACAGCCCAATAAGGGAATACTCACATCTTTTTCTCTTTCTTTCGTTTCTTACTCAATAGTTAATTTATCATTCGAGCCAACGCTCCAAAGAGTTTACAAGTCATAAATTCCTTCTCATACTCTTCACATTATATAAAGTTCACCAATTTAACAAGGAAGGGTCACAAAAAAACCAGAATAAGCACAATAAGGACTCACGGTTATGCTAGACGCCGGTGTATAGATACTCGTCACCATGTCTATACACCGTACTCAACATTTAGCGATTAGCAAATAATATTCTAATCCTATTTCCTCAAACCAAAGTTAGATCAAACACTTACCTCGGTCCAAAAAATAGCAATCAATCCTCAAATATCGCCTTTCCTCTACAATCCGACTTCGAAATAATGATATCTAGGCATAACTAATTCAATAGTATCAATAAGGACTCAATGGCAACACCCTATAGCCTAGATATGAATTTCCTAGCATTCTTCCAAAAATACCAAAATTCGACACTGGGCCCACATGGTCCAAACACGAGGCTCGAACCAAAACCCAATCACCCATAACCCCATAAGTACAAATATATAATTTGTTTCAAGATTCGACCCCAAATTGAGGTTGAATCACCCAAAATTCTCAAAACCCTAACTCTACCCAAAACCCCTAATTTCTACTTTGATTTCATGATTTAGGTCTAGGATTTCAGCAATTAATGAAGAAGAGTGAAGGAATTAGGTGGGAAATCACTTACCCAAAGACTTTGGTGAAGAAGAGCTTCAAAAATCGCCCCTAGAGCTTGGTGAAGGTCTTATGTAAAATGGGAATAATCCCGTAATGGGTCTGTTTTGAGCTTTTAAATTAACTGGGCAAAATTGCTCTAAGCGATCACGGAAAGGGCATTGCGATTGCATAGAGTAAAGGTCTTTAGTCACTGCGATCGCGATGGGGCGAATGCGAACGCATAGAGGAAATATGACTGGGGCAAGGAAAATGCTCTATGCGATCGTAAGGTGGGCAATGCGATTGCATAGGGATGGGAAGCTGGGCATTGCGATCGCACAAGGGCTGTTGCGATCACATAGAACAAAACTAGGCTCTTGAAATTTTTACACTATGTGATCAAGGGAGAAGCTATGCGATCGCACAAAACAACGTACCAGATATCAGAACTGAACACTTTCTGCAATTTTTACTAAGTTCAAAACACCCCGAACCACCTCTGAATCACTCCCGAGCCCTCGAGGCTCCTAACCAAACACACACACAATAACTCAACAACCTCATACGAACTCAACCGTGCGATCAAATTGCTAAAATAATATCAAAATCAATGAATCAAACCTCAAATTCCTCATTTTTCATTCTAACTTCATAAATTTCAAATTTTAGATATTTAGGTCTGAAACACGTCAAATGACGTCAGATTTCGACCAAACTTTGCAGAAAGTGCTTAACACATATTTAAAACTTGTACCGGGCGTCGGTACCAAAATACGAGCCCGATACCATAGTCTTTAAATCAATTTTCATTTCCATTTTCCTTAATAATTTTAGAAAAATAATTTTACAGAAAAATTCTTTTTCTCGGGTTCTAGACCTCGGATTTCGACTCCGGACACATGCCCGAGTCCCATATTTTTCTACGGACCCTACGAGACTGTCAAATCACGGGTCCGGATCTGTTTACCAAAAATATTGACCGAAGTCAACTTTAATCATTTTAAAGCCACATTTTTAAATTTTTCATAGAGTTTAACATATAATCTTTCCGGCTACGCGCCCTGACTGCGCACGCAAATCGAGCAACTAAAAGTGAGGTTTTCAAGGCCTCGAAAGTGCGAAAAAAGAGAGAAATCCGGTGATGACCCTTTGGGTCGTTACACAGTCCTTCTCAAAATAAGCAAGAAAAGATTTTAAAATCTGCTACCAGCTTTTCAGTTGCACAAAGTAAATTTGGCCCGCACACTCGGTTGTTACTTTTAACATGCCTTGAGGATTCATGCAAAAGGCTTCCCCCCCCCAAAAAAAAAGACTCTTGTCAACCTACTTGGCACAAGCAAAGATAACTGGTGATTCTCTCTGACAGACAAATTGCTCAAAATGTGGGAAGTCATTCAATATATCAGAAAAGGTCACCTAAGCAAAGATCTCCAATTGGGACAAGGCTGATTGAGCCACAAATACAAATGGCATTGGGTGTGAAACAATCAGAGTTGGTGCAGAACAAAAGTCTCTTGAGACCGACTCAGGCCGATCTAGCAAAAGCCAAGCTGCCAAGACTCAAGGCCACAAACCGACCACCATTTTCAAAACTGACAATTTTTTCTTTGTTTGCAACAGGAACAAAGCAGTGCAAGGAAAGTGGTTCAAAAAAGGGAAAGAAAAGAGAAAAAGAAAAAAAAACAAACAAACAAAGAAAAAAAGAGAAGAAAAAGAAAGAAGAGAAAAGCCGACAAAGGGAAGTTTCTCAAATCTCTGCCTTTATTTGTTTTTCTATTGTGCATAAAATCTTGACATTGATCTTCACATTTTTTTCCTCCTAGGATAAAAAGTCCTAGTCTGATGGATTTTCCTCCCAATAAAAATCTTAGTCTGATAAATTTTTTTCCTAAGGTAGAAGACCTAGTCTAATGAATTTTCTCCTAGGATAAACATCTTAGTCTAATGAATCTTTCTCCTAAGATAGAAAACCTAGTTTGATAAATTTTCTCCTAGGATAAAAATCTTAGTCTGATGAATTTTTCTCCTAAGACACGAAAAAAAGACCTAGTCTGATGAATTTTCTCCTGGGATAAACATCTTAGTCTGATGAATCTTTCTCATAAGATAGAGAACCTAGTCTGATGAATTTTCTCCTGGGATAAACATCTTAGTCTAATGAATTTTTCTCCTACGATAGAAACCTAGTCTGATGAACTTTCTCCTAGGATAGAAATCTTAGTCTGATGAATTTTTCTCCTAAGACACGAAAAAAAGAAAACCTAGTCTGATGAATTTTCTCCTAGGATAAAAATCTTAGTCTGATGAATACTTCTCCTAAGATAGAAGACTTAGTTTGATGAATCTTTCTCCTAAGATAGGAAAACTAGTCTGACGAATTTTCTCCTAGGATATTTTAAAAAAAATGATGTCTCGAAAAAAGAAAAAAAAAGAAGGGTCATTTGTTCATGCCTTTCAAAAGAAAAATTCCTTCTTGGTTCATTTTACCATAAGTACACAATTTAGCCATCTCATTTTTCCAACATAGGGTTCCAATCCCTAGTTGTGCCTTTTTAGATATAGGGTCTCCATTTCCTAGTCGCCTTTTGCCAACATTAGGGCTCCAATCCCTGAGTTGAGCCTTTTTAGACACAGGGTCTCTATTCCCTAGTCGCCTTTTTGCCAACATTAGGGCTCCAATCCCTGAGTTGAGGTTTTTAGACATAGGGCCTCCATTCCCTAGTCGCCTTTTCGCCAACATTAGGGCTCCAATCCCTGAGTTAACATTTTTAGATAAAGGGCTCCATCCCCTGATCTTTTCCCTTCTAGATAGATCCAATCCTTATTTTATTTGCTTTCAAAAAAAATGTGAGAAAAAAAAGGAAAAATAATTTAGATTTTTGTTACAAATAACTCACGAAATTTTCCTAGTGAAAACTGGGGCAGAAAAATTTCGTTCGTTTATTTGTTTTGGTGTCTGAGCAGGTTTTACCTCGAGACACAGGGTTTGAGATGACCAAAAGAATGAGTCTCAATCCAAAATAAATAAAAAGAAGAAAAAGAAGAAAAAGAACAAAAAAGAAGTGAACCCAAAGTGTTGAAGTGGAGAAGGACGCGCACTGCTCATGATATGATTAAAGTCACAAGCTTCGCATGTCCAGCCTTGATCCAAAGCTAAAGAAAGAACCAGCACCTACAGCTAACGAGCATCAAGATTTAGATCGGAGTCTGCAGGAAGACCTAGCCAAGACTCAAGATCAAGCTTCAAAAGATTTATAGATAGAAATCTTGTAACTCATAGCTGATAGGTTTAGTTATTCTTTTTCATTTTGATTTTGATGTAATAACAGGACCCGGACCGGAACGTTGGATGAAACCTCAATCGACTCTCTCATCCTCTTCACACACCCTATCACCTCATTCACTTTTGGACTACATACGACCTGATTCCCTTATAACCCGGGATATGTAGGCTGTCCAAAATCAGGACTCGGTTGCTCCTTTTTCTTTTATTTCCTTCCTCTTTTGAATAATGATATAGTCAAAATTAGTCGCATGACTCACCTTATCTTTTCCCTAAAACTCTTCGTGTTTTCGAGCAAAGAGGGGCAACTGTGAGCATCTAATTTTTGACTATATTTGAATTTTCATCACTTTTGGTATTTAAATAGATTTCAAGTTTAATTTTAATATTTTTAGTTTATTTCACTTTTTAGTAGGCTTATTTTTTAAAATTTAAAAAAAAAGAGAGAGAGTTACATTTTTTAAGAATATTAGTTTTGTTTTTATTTACAAAGAAAGACAAATCCACAAAAATATGCCTTCCCCTAATTTTGGTAAGCTAGTATTTCAGTAGTTGCAAGGAGTAGTATTTTTCTCTATTTTTCAAACATTTGAAAGAAAAGAGAGAAATAATAAAAATCAAGAAATAAGGACAAGCAAATCCACGCCACCTCACGGAAAAAGGATAGAAGTTTGTTACCAAAATTTATTTTCAAAAGATTCTTCCATCATCAGATTTTTATAAATTTTGATATCTATCCAATTGCACACACTCCTCACATGACCAAGACTTACTTGTTCCCCAATTAATCTTTCCCACAATATAAAAAGGACACACCACAGTTTAGAGAAGAGGGGACCCGAGAGATAAAAATAGCTGAGCGACGCAGCAGAAATTCCAGAAAACAAAAAAAATAGTTGCGCTCCTTTCTTCTTCCCCTTCAACCCATCATCATCTTGACACCACAAAAAGCCATGAAAACCACCATCTTTCCTCCATAAAAGCCACATGAAAATATGCTTTTAAACCCAACAAAAACACTCAAAAACAAGCTAAAATCCATCGTCAAACTCCAAGAAAAATTGTCCAAAAACCAACATTAAACTACCACCAAATCAGCTCCGAAAATGCCCCAAAATCCAGCACCAAAGTGACCCAAAATGTCACCCAAACCACCCTCAAAACAGGCCCCTAAAACGTAGCAAAATCATCCCCAAAATACTCCAAAGAAGTAGCTAAAATCAGCTGTAAAGTATCCAAAAAGTACTGCTGAAATAGCATAACAATATCGGGAAACAACAGTTCAAACCGCTGCCGATTTCGCCGAGAAGCAGCCTAAAATAATGGCGATTTTTGGGCTTCAAAGTTTTTCTGTCAAAGTCGAGGTTCCGTTTGGGTGCTCCGTTCGTGTCCTGGATGCCGCTTCCTCATTCGGTCTAGGTATTGAAATTGGATTTCGAATTCCACAGTTTGTTTTGTCCTTTTCTCAAATTGCAAAGAAAATCTAATAAAGGTGCATTCTCTTATCTCCAATTTCTGCTATTGATCTATCTGTGCAATTTTTGCTTGAAGAATTTCCTGCTACACATTTTGCTTAAATAAGGTGTTGCTTTGATGATGATATATTCGTTTATGGTTTCCCCATTTTGAGATAGAAATCTGATTCTCTAACTTTTAATTCCAGTAGTGACATAATCATTTATTGTTTAATAAAATGTGAAGAAAATAAAGAGTAGGTCCATATTACAAGAGAAGCAAAATTTATATTATATTTTGGTAAGAGTATTTATTTAATGGGTTAAACTCAACTGTTGGCTTGCATATTTATTCTTAGTTTATGTTGTATATTGAGTTTGCTGAATTTGATTTCGGGAGATGTTTAAGTAACTTAGTGCAATTGTTAATGGGCTCATGGTACTAATTATTTTTTTTACTGATGGAATTTGGATTTAGATATAATTTAGTCCATTTTCTTAACTAACAAAGATTGTTCCATAGAAGTTAATTCCAAGGTAGTTAAGTCTTATACTCTTCCCAATAATCTTAAATCAGCTTTGAAAAATAACTTTGAATATCCGTAGTTTGCTTTAGTTGAGTACAATATTTTTTTTAAATAAATTTAGCTGTGCCATCCACAAATGAATCTCCATAACCTATGGCCCTCAAAAGTAGTTCAAACATCCTTTGAAATTAGAATTCGAGGCGTGCTATTTAGCGAATTTTCATGTCCCTCGCAAAGTTGCTGTGACAACCCGGCCGGTCATCTTAAGAATTAATGCCTCGATTCCCCATTAACTGCTTCCCCTAAGTTCATTTCTGATATCTTGGGTTGCCGGGATGTTCGGTGCTGAGTTTCGGAGAGTTTTGGGACACTTAGTCCGTAAATGAGAGCTTAAGTATTGAAAAATGGTCCGTAGTCAGGATGGTGTGAAGATGACCTCGGAATGGAAATCCGATGGTTCCGTTAGCTCCGTTAGGTGATTTCATAGTTGGGAGCATGTTCCGAATGTATTTTGGAAGCTCGTAGCTCATTTAGGCTTGAAATGCCGAAGTTCGAATTTTTGAAGTTTCCGGTCCGATAGTGAGTTTTTGATCTGAGGGTCGGAATTGAATTCCGGAAGTTGTCGTAGCTCCATCATGTCATTTGAGATGTGCCCGCAAATTTTTAGGTCATTCGGACGTGTTTTGGTTAGGTTTTTGATCGAAAGCGTATTTGGACGAAATTTGAAGTTCTTAGGCTTAAATCATTGATTAACTCGGGTTTTCAGTGTTGTTCTAGGTGTTTTAAGGATTGGTACAAGTTCAAATAAGGTATTAGGTGGTATTGGTATTTTTGGTTGAGGTCCCGGGGGCCTCGGGGTAATTTCGGGTGGTTGACGGAACTTTTTTGGAAGTTAAGACAGCTCTACTGCTTCTTATATCTTTTCGCTTCTGCAGCTTGGGAACCGCAGAAGCGGAGCCGCAGAAGCGGCCTTGGTCATCGCAGAAGCGAGATTGGCCTTTCCCCTCAGGAACCGCAGAAGTGGTCAATATTCGACAGAAGCGGAATCGCAGGAGCGGTTGTGTGTCCGCAAAAGCAGAATCTAGTCCCTTAAGTGAAAACTGCAGAAGCGGTTGCTTTTCCACATAAGCGGGACCGCAGAAGCGGTCCCTTGTCCGCAGAAGCGGAAATGACTGTTCAGAAAGAGTAGAATCGAGGGTTAAGGTGCAAAAGTTGGAAAAATTGAATTTGAGCCCGGGAGAGGGCGATTTTTAGAGGGTTTTGAAGAGGAGATTATTGGGTAACATTTCTTTGATCCCTTTTAGTTATATTTCATCATTTTATAGTTAAATACATCATTAAATTTCGAATTAAGGATAAAAAATCGGAAGAAAATGGGTAAAACTTCATTGACTAAACTATTGAGTTTTGAGTGAGCATTTGACCTCCGATTTGGGAGATTTTTATATGGTTAGACTCGTGAGAGTACGAGGGTTCTGAAAATGTGAAAATTATTCTATTACGAGGCATTGGCCTGAGCGGCGTTTTGGTCATTTTTACCTATTTTCGTGCCTAGCTTTAAATTTAATAGTGGAATAAGTTATTTGCAATATTATTTACGATGTGTAATTGAATTGAATAGATTTGGGCCATTTAGAGTCGGATACTCGTGGCAAGGGCTTGGTTCCTAGTTGATTATTGAGCCGGTTCGAGGTAAGTGGCTTTTCTAACCTTGTGTGGGGGACCTTTCCCCTTAGGACATGATCCTTGAATATTTGAATGCCTTGTACGTGAGGTGACGAGTGCGCACTTGAGCAAATTGTTGAAAAACCGTTTCTACTTGAAGTATTTAAATTGAGATTTCCTGTTTACTTGTTCATTTTAGACTGCAAGTTTAAACCTGTACTAGCTTGGAGAAGCATGTTTAGCTGACTTACTTGCTTAATTGTTTTAACTGTACTAATTGTACCCTGTGAAGCATGTTAGGCTAGAATTCACTATTTCTTGTACTGATTTTTGCATTTATTATGTGATTATGAGTTGTTGTTGTTGTGTGTTTATTTTGGGACTACGGGACGACTTCCCGGGAGATCCCCCTGTACTTGATATATTCTGGATTGAGGGTGCGGGATACCAAGAGATCCCCAGCACATGTATTTCTATATATCGGGATACCAAGAGATCCCTAGTGTATATGATGAGGATATCAAGAGATCCTCGGGATACCAAGAGATCCCAAGTGTATGTGATGAGGATACCAAGAGATCCCCAGTGTATATGATGAGGATACCAAGAGACCCCGGGATACCAAGAGAACCCCGACTATTATTCCTTGTTGAGAGGAGTATTCCTTGTAATGTTACGTTTGCTTTATATTACTGTTCTTACTTATTTATCTAGTTTAGATTCTCGCTGTAGACTTTATTTAAACTGTTTCCGTTATCTTATTATTTATTATGTTTTATCTCAGTAGGGCCCTGACCTTCCTCGTCACTACCCCACCGAGGTTAGGCTTGGCACTTACTGAGTACCGCAGTGGTGTACTCATGCCCTTCTGCGCATGTTTTTCATGTGCAGATTTGGGTACTTTCCCCCAGGCGTATCATACTCGTGGAGGAGAGTTCTAGTGGAGACTTGAGGTATAACTGCTACGTCCACAGACCAGGAGTCTCTAATCTATTCCGGCTTTAGCTGATAGTTCCTTTCTTTCCTTTCATGTTGTTTAGACATTCTGGTGTAAAGCAAACTACTACATTCTATTAGCATGTGTTGCCCGTGAGTTTTTGGGTTTTGGGATTGAGTTGTAGACTTCCGCATTTCTTTTGGGTTGTATAGGCCGAGCGGCTTCATATGCAGTCATCATTTTACATATGTTCAGTTTTTAATTAATTATTTCACAAGTTATATTAAATTTCCGCACTATTAGGCTTACCTAGTTGTAGGAACTAGGTGCCATCACGACATGTTCATGGAGGGTGAACTGGGGTCGTGACAAGTTGGTATCAGAGCTCTAGGTTCATAGGAGTCACGGAACACAATTCGATTTATTAGAGTCTCGCTGATCGGTACAGAGACGTCTGTATTTATCTACGAGAGGCTATGTAACTGTTTAGGAAAAATATTTATTTCATTTGAATTCCTTGTTGTGCGATATTTTTGACATCAATTCTAAACTTCTGCCTTCTATTCTCTCACAGATGGTGAGGACACGTGCTACACGAGATGATCAGGCACCCACGCCACCTACTGCGGCCGTCAGAGGTCGGGGCCGGGGTAGATGTCGAGACGTGCACGTGGTGTAGCCAGGGCACCTGCGCGAGCTGCCGCCGAGGTACCACCAGCAGATTCAGTCGGAGCCCAGGCACCTGGCATACCTACTATTGCCACTACTACTCCAGTGCTCTAGGAGACTTTGGCTTAGTTAATGAGCATGTACACCACCTTAGCTCAGGCAGGGTTGCTTCCCCTTGCTGCATCCACATCCCAGGCCGGGGGAGGAGCACAGACTCCCGTCGTCCGCACTCTTGAGCAGCGAGTGCAGGTTGAGCAGGCTCCTGAGATTATTCCCGCATCGCCTGCAGCTCCAGTTCAGCCCGAGGATGGGTCAACTGCTACAGAGGACGAGCAGTGGTGACTTGAGAGGCTTAAGAAATATGATCCCCCAGTGTTCAGTGGACTAGCATCAGATGATGCCTTGGGATTTTTGGAGGAGTGTCATTGTATTCTTCGCACCATGGGCATAGTGGAGTCTAGTAGGGTTTCTTTCACTACTTTTCAGCTTCGGGGAGCCGCCTATGATTGGTGGCGCACTTATGAGATAGACAGTCCAGTCGAGGCTGCTTCACTGACTTGGACCTAGTTCTCGGAGATATTTATGAGAGAGTTTGTCCCCCAGAGTCTCAAGGACGCATGGAGCGTAGATTTTGAGCATTTGCGCTAGTGTGCTATGATAGTTTCGGAGTATGCTATCCGTTATACCAGGTTGGCCAGGCATGCATCGACTTTGGTTGCTACAGTTCGGGAGAGAGTTCGCCGGTTCATTAAGGGTCTTATCCCACCCATCAGATCTAGCATGGCTTGAGAGTTGGAGATGGACATTCCTTATCAGCAGGTAGTGAGCATTACTATGAGGATCGAGGGTATGCTCGCCAGGGAGCGGGGGGAGAGAGAGGCCAAGAGGTCTCGAGAGTTGAGCCACTACTCTGGTGCCCGTACCCCAGCAACAGGTCGACATGGTTGGGGTTTTGTGGGTTGCCCCGTTCTTTCAGCTCTTCCAGCATCTAGCAGTGCTCCAGCTCTGCCTATACCTCAAGAGCCTTACTATGCACCTCCTGTTTCCAGCGCGCCTCCTACGCGGGGTGCTTTCAGAGGTCAGTCTAGCAGACCTGGCCATAGCCAGTCACAGCCACCACGTCCTCCCAGAGCTTGTTTTGAGTGTGGTGACACCCGTCACGTGGTAAGGGATTGCCCTAGACTTGGAAGGAGTGCACCTCCACAGAATGCTCAGCCACAGCGTGCTCCTCAGAGTTCTCAGGCCATGATCATAGCTCCCGCTGCTACCCTATCTGCCCAGCCAGTTAGGGGCGGAGGTCGGGGAGGTAGAGGTCACTCTCTCTCGAGAGGCCAGACCAGATATTATGCTATTCCTACTCGTTCTGAGGCTGTTGCCTCCGATTCTGTCATCATAGGTATTATACTAGTTTGTCACAGAGAGGCATCAGTTCTATTCGATCCAGTCTCTACTTATTCTTATGTGTCTTCTTACTTTGCTCTGCATTTGGGTGTGCCCCAGGATTCTTTGAGTGCCCCCATTTATGTTTCTACTCCTGTGGGAGATTCTTTTGTTGTGGACCGCATTTATCGGTCATGTTTGGTTACTATTCATGGTTTTGAGACCAGAGTGGATTTATTGTTACTCGATATGGTTGACATTGATATTATTCTTGGCATGGACTTGTTTTCACCCCATTTTGCTATTCTTGATTGTCACGCCAAGATCGTGACGCTGGCTATGCCAGGTATTCAGCATATTGAGTGGAGTGGTACTTTAGATCACACTCCCAGTAGAGTTATCTCTTTTCTTAAAGCTCAGTGTATGGTTGAGAAGGGGTGTGCCGCATATTTATCTTATGTGATATCAGTGTTGACACCCCTTTTGTTGATTCAGTTCCAGTGGTTCGGGATTATCCCGATGTATTTCCAGCTGATCTTCCGGAAATGCCGCCCGATAGAGACATTGATTTTGGCATTGATCTGTTGCCGGGCACTCAGCCTATATCCATTGCTCCGCATCGTATGGCTCCTCCTGAGTTGAAGGAGTTGAAGGATCAGTTGCAAGAATTGCTCGGTAAGGGTTATATTCGACCCAGTGTTTCACCGTGGGGTGCTCCTGTCTTGTTTGTGAAGAAGAAGGATGGTTCTATGCGTATGTGTATTGATTATCGCCAGTTGAACAAGGTTATAGTGAAGAACCGTTATCCTTTACCTCGTATTGATGATCTGTTTGACCAGCTTCAGGGTGCACATGTGTTTTCTATGATTGAATTGCACTCAGGGTACCATCAGTTGAAGATTCGGGAGCCAGATATCCCGAAGACTGCCTTCAGGACTCGGTATGATCATTACGAGTTCCTTGTTATGTCATTTGGGCTGACCAATGCCCCAGCGGCTTTCATGCATTTGATGCACAGTGTATTCATGCCATATCTTGACTCTTTCGTTATTATTTTTATTGATAATATACTAGTATATTCCCAAAGTTGGGAAGATCATGAGCAGCACTTGAGGACCGTGCTTCAGACCTTGAGGGAAAAGAAGTTATATGCAAAGTTCTCAAAATGTGAGTTTTGGTGAGTTCTGTGGCATTCTTAGGCCATGTGATTTCGAGGGAGGGTATACGGGTGGATCCAAGGAAGGTGGAGGCCGTGCAGAGTTGGCCCATGCCCTCTTCAGCTACAAAGATTCACAGTTTCCTTCGTTTGGCGGGTTATTACCGTCGCTTTGTGGAGGGATTTTCATCGATTGCAGCCCTGTGACTAGATTGACCCAGAAGGGTGCCCCTTTTCAATGGACAGAGGAGTGCGAGGCGAGCTTTCAGAAGCTCAAGACAGCTTTGACTACAACCCCTATCTTGATGTTGCCTACCGGTTCGGGGTCTTACATTGTCTATCGTGATGTCTCAAGAGTTCGCCTTGGAGCAGTGTTGATGCAGGATGGTAGGGTGATTGCCTACGCATCCAGACAGTTGAAAATACATGAAAAGAATTACCCTGTCCATGACCTTGAGTTAGCTACTATTGTTCATTCCTTGAAGATCTGGCGTCACTATTTGTACGGAGTTCCTTGTGAGATCTATATTGACCATCGGAGTTTGCAGCACTTACTCAAGTAGAATGACCTGAATATGCGTCAGAGGAGATGGTTAGAGTTGTTGAAGGATTATGATATCACTATTCTGTATCACCCCGGCAAGGCCAACATGGTGGCGGATGCCTTGAGTCGCCGGGCAGAGAGTTTGGGTGGTTTGGCATATTTATGAGCTTCAGAGAGGCCTATGGCGGTGGATGTTCATGCCTTAGCTAGTCAGTTTGTGAGATGGGATCTTTCGGAGCCTAGTCGGGTTCTAGCCTGTGTGGTTTCCCGGTCTTCTCTATTTGACCATATCAGGGAACGACAGTATGATGACCCTTATTTGCTTGTCCTTCAGGACAAGGTTCGACGTGGGGATGCCCGAGATGTGACCATTGGAGATGGCGAGGTATTGAGGATGCAGGGCCAGATTTGTGTGTCCAATGTTGATGGTCTTCGAGAGTTGATTCTACCAGAGGCCCATAGTTCGCGGTATTCCATCCATCCGGGTGCCGCGAAGATGTATCAGGACTTGAGGCAGTAATATTGGTGGAGTCAGATGAAGAAAGATATAGTTTGTTATGTGTCTAGATGCCTCAACTTCCAGCAGGTGAAGTATAAACACCAACGCCTGGGTGGGTTGGTTCAGCAAATAGAGATTCCGGAGTGGAAATGGGAGCGCATCACCATGGATTTTTTATCTAGACTCCCACGGACCTTGAAGAAGTTTGATGCCATTTGGGTCATTATGGATCTATTGACCAAGTCCGCTCATTTTATTCCAGTGTGAACCACATATTCATCGGAGCGGTTGGCGGATATTTATATCAGGGAGATCGTCCGTTTGCATGGT
>MU768713.1:0-13915 GCA_026770625.1 Nicotiana glauca
CGAATACAGCTTATATATATATAATATATGTACTTACGCTATATACTATGCACTAAGTATAAGTGTATTAGGTAACACCGTATCGAATATTTTAGGATTTTAATTAAATTTAAGCTATATATATATATATTGACTGTTTGACCAAAAGGCGACCAAGTTTGGCCGCTTATGTTTATTTTATTTACTTATTTTCAAATATAGCGACCAACATTGGTCGCTTTTTTTAATTGCAGAACTCACAATCGGGTTTCCCCTCCCAAAATTTTATTTTCTCTCACGCAAATTTTCCAACTTCTCTCTCAACTATTTCTCCTTCCTTCTCTATTTCCCTTACACAAATCAATCCCCCCCACCTGTGCCACCACTGTCACTGCCGCCGCCACCACTGTTACGCTGCTACCACCACTGTCCGCCACCACCACTGATTTTAGCCTCCTTTTAATATACCAAGGTTAGTAACCTACCTATTAGCTTTTTAATTTTTAAATTTTGCTATATAATTTTATGTAATTTGTTAGAGTTTTTGCCTATTTAGTATTAGGGTTGTTTGTTTGAACTACATTAGGTAATATGAANATTTAATATTAGGGTGGTTTTTTTTGCCTATTAGCTCTTTTTGAATTTTTAAAATATAAGTTGAACCTTTTAGGATATGAGTTGAACTTGTAGGATATAAACTGAAGCTTTTATGTATGAGCTGAATTTTTAGGATATGAATTGAACCTTTTAGGATATGAGTTAAAATTTTAGGATATAAATTGAACCTTTAGCATATGTATTGAACTTTTAGGATATAAATTTAATTGTTAACATATGTATTGAACCTTTAGGATAGGACTTGAACTTTTAGTTTATGTTTAAACTCGTAGGATATGAATGTAACTTTTAGTTTTTAGGTTTTATTCTTGTGAATTAAAATTTTAGGGTATACGTTGAACCTTTTATGTATGAGTTGAATTTTTAGAATATAAGTTGAATCTTTTAGGATATGAGTTGAACTTGTAGGATATAAATTGAAGCTTTTATGTATGAGTTGAATTTTTAGAGTGTTAATTGAATTTGTTTGTATATGAGTTGAACGTTTTGGATATAAATTGAACCTTTAGCATACGTATTGAACCTTTCGGATATAAATTTAATTATTAACATATGTATTGAACCTTTAGGATATAAATTGAAGCTTTTATGTATGAGTTGAATTTTTAGAGTGTTAATTGAATTTGTTTGTATATGAGTTGAACGTTTTGGATATAAATTGAACCTTTAGCATACGTATTGAACCTTTCGGATATAAATTTAATTATTAACATATGTATTGAACCTTTAGGATATAAATTGAAGCTTTTATGTATGAGTTGAATTTTTAGAGTGTTAATTGAATTTGTTTGTATATGAGTTGAACGTTTTGGATATAAATTGAACCTTTAGCATACGTATTGAACCTTTCGGATATAAATTTAATTATTAACATATGTATTGAACCTTTAGGATATAAATTGAAGCTTTTATGTATGAGTTGAATTTTTAGAGTGTTAATTGAATTTGTTTGTATATGAGTTGAACGTTTTGGATATAAATTGAACCTTTAGCATACGTATTGAACCTTTCGGATATAAATTTAATTATTAACATATGTATTGAACCTTTAGGATATAAATTGAAGCTTTTATGTATGAGTTGAATTTTTAGAGTGTTAATTGAATTTGTTTGTATATGAGTTGAACGTTTTGGATATAAATTGAACCTTTAGCATACGTATTGAACCTTTCGGATATAAATTTAATTATTAACATATGTATTGAACCTTTAGGATATAAATTGAAGCTTTTATGTATGAGTTGAATTTTTAGAGTGTTAATTGAATTTGTTTGTATATGAGTTGAACGTTTTGGATATAAATTGAACCTTTAGCATACGTATTGAACCTTTCGGATATAAATTTAATTATTAACATATGTATTGAACCTTTAGGATATAAATTGAAGCTTTTATGTATGAGTTGAATTTTTAGAGTGTTAATTGAATTTGTTTGTATATGAGTTGAACGTTTTGGATATAAATTGAACCTTTAGCATACGTATTGAACCTTTCGGATATAAATTTAATTATTAACATATGTATTGAACCTTTAGGATATAAATTGAAGCTTTTATGTATGAGTTGAATTTTTAGAGTGTTAATTGAATTTGTTTGTATATGAGTTGAACGTTTTGGATATAAATTGAACCTTTAGCATACGTATTGAACCTTTCGGATATAAATTTAATTATTAACATATGTATTGAACCTTTAGGATATAAATTGAAGCTTTTATGTATGAGTTGAATTTTTAGAGTGTTAATTGAATTTGTTTGTATATGAGTTGAACGTTTTGGATATAAATTGAACCTTTAGCATACGTATTGAACCTTTCGGATATAAATTTAATTATTAACATATGTATTGAACCTTTAGGATATAAATTGAAGCTTTTATGTATGAGTTGAATTTTTAGAATATAAGTTGAATCTTTTATGTATGAGTTGAATTTTTAGAATATAAGTTGAACCTTTTAGGATATCAGTTGAACTTGTAGGATATAAATTGAAGCTTTTATGTATGAGTTGAATTTTTAGATTGTTAATTGAATTTGTTTGGATATGAGTTGAACGTTTTGGATATAAATTGAACCTTTAGCATATGTATTGAACCTTTAGGATATAAATTTAATTATTAACATATGTATTGAACCTTTAGGATAAGACTTGAATTTTTATTTATGTTTAAACTCGTAGGATATGAATGCAACTTTTAGTTTTTAGGTTTTGTTCTTGTGAATTGAAATTTTAGGGTATAAGTTGAACCTTTTATGTATGAGTTGAATTTTTAGAATATAAGTTGAACATTTTAGGATATGAGTTGAACTTGTAGGATATAAATTGAAGCTTTTATGTATGTGTTGAATTTTTAGATTGTTAATTGAATTTTTTTTGGATATGAGTTGAACGTTTAGGATATGAAATAAAATTTTGGTTTATGTATTGGAATTTTAGATTGTGGGAGGATTTTGTAAAAGGTGTTGATGGTAATATTCGACATGCAAAGGAACTTCCACCAAGAATTACTAAGACACAGTATCTGGCAGAGTGTGCCTTTAGTTGTTCTTCTCATTAGCGACAACGATGATGAGAAGGCAAGAACATGTGTTTCAAATAGTTATGGTGTAGGCAGGAGTTTAACACTTTCTAAGTAGATAAAAGAATAGGTAATAGAGGAATTCTATACTTCAATTTCCTAGAGGAATAGGAGTTTAATTGGGAGTGACAACGGTGATGGTGATGGAATGTTTTCTGTTGGTCATAGTAGTTCCGATAAAACGGGGATCAGAAGCGGAACCAAGATTTAAAGGTTATGGGTTCGAAATTCTAATCATATTAAGTTATTGGTTTTTAAATTAATAATTAATATATATTTAATAAATTTAATAAGATAAATATAAGGTTTGGACAAAAACTATTCGCCAATAAAACGCGGATCATAAGTCTCTACCAAGAAAAATATTTTAGCTTTCATTCTTTTGAGTAGCAGTTCCATACTTTTGCCAGATAAATCATTATCTGAATCCAAAGAATATATCACCAATATCCCACTAAGCCTGTATGGATCAGACTTGGAAGAAAGTTAAGAACAAAACTTCCTATGATCTTTTGTCACGACCCAAACCCGATCGTGATGGCGCCCAACCATATAGCTAGGCAAGCCTGATCAATTATCACTCAAGAACCTAACCTGATAACTCATTACCGACAATTAAAGGAAATTTAACAGTTTAAAAATAATCAGCCGATGTTTATAATAAAAACAGTACATAACAGACCGAAACATCTGATGAAACACTCCCAACAGAATCTGGGGTCACAAGTCTAGAGCCTCTAAACAACGGAGTAACAAATATTCGAAAAATACATAAGTCCGGAATGCGGAAATCAAACTGAATAAAAGGGAGAAGTCGGGTCCCGCAAATATCAGGCAGCTACCTCGACAACTCTGATAAAACTCTGGAAGACAGCGACTGCTCAGCTAAGTGTCCGGGACACCTGAATCTGCACACATGGTGCAGGGAGTAAAGTGAGTTCTTCCAACTCAGTGGTAATAGACATATATAAATGACTGAAAGTAAGAAATCCCGAAATACTACAATGCAAAGATGAAACTAACCACTTAGCACATTAAACGATGAAACAACAATAATCAACGACAGATAGACAAATAGATATCAATGCATGAATGCAATGCAATGCACATGACTGTTGCGGCATACAGCCCGATCCATTGGGTACCCGCACTTACTGTGGGGGTTCAGACTCCGGAGGGGCTCCTACTGCCCAAGCGCAATGACATAGTAGCATTCGCTATGGCGTGCAGCCCGGTCCACAATCAGTTAAGTTATATATGCGTGCAAGCCACACGGGCACAATCAAGTTTACCATTTCAGTTCCATTTAACAGGTATTATAGTTTAAGTGATTAAAACCTTAGAAGATTGCTAATCATTTCTAGACAGTACTTAACTCAGGACAGATATCACGGAAACATGCTCAATTTCATGGCAATAGTGATAATAATTCCCTAAGGGGTCAAAAATGGTTGGCACGCAGCCCAAATATGTTCACAATAATCTAAGTAGGATGTTTACCAGCCAATTTCTAGTCAATAACACAGTATAGACATCACTCGGACGGACTAAGTCATAGTCCCTTTCACAAACTACCTCACACTCACCGTAGAGTACGTGTCTCGCCTCAATACAGCGTCACAATGTGAGATACCGGGGTTTCAAACCCTCAGGTCATCATCTACATCTATTACTCACCTCAAGCCGGCTGTAGACTAGTCCGCAATGCCCTTTCCTCTTGAATCGACCTCCTCGCGAGTCGAATCTAGTCAAAACCACAACGAATACATTACTATATGCTAAAGAAACATAATCCAATCGAAATTACTCGAAAAACACTAAAAATCACGAAGTTGGCAAAACCCGAGCCCCGGGCCCACTTCTCAAAAAATTACGAAAGTCACATCATCGGATTCCTCGTCTCGTCACGAGTCCGTACATATAAATTTTATCAAAATCGGAGTTCAAATGCTCCCGCAAAATCCAATTTCTCATTAAGAAAACACAAGCCCTAGTTCTTCCCTTTTTACTCAAATTCTATGAATTTAGGTTTTGAAATCACAGTTAGATGACGTTTCTAGGCCATAGGACTTGCCTCCAATCAATACCGTCGAAAAACCTCTTCAAATCTACCAAAAAGCTCTTGAGGCGGAGTAAAAATGGAGGAAATATGATATGGGTCGCGGATGAAATAACACTTAAAACCATTCTGCCCAGGCATTTTTAACCTTATGCGATCGCATCTCTACCATTGCGATCGCATAGAACAAATTTTCATCTTCCCAAAATAACCCTATACGTTCTCACTACACCCCCGCATTCGCATAGACCAAACCCCTGCCAAGGACCCCAGGCCCAACTACCCTACGCGATCGCACCCGACCTTGTGCGAACGTACTGCTCAAAGTTCCCAGACCTATGCGATTGCATGGACCCTAATGCGACCGCATAGCACAAAACAGGGCTCCTCTCCCAGCCTTCTATGCTATTGCAATGCCCCCTATGCGATCGCATAGAGCAATTCCTCTGCAACATTTTTACTGCATTTCTGCAACTCCCAAAAGCCAAAAACCTTCCGTTTAACCACCCGAAACCACCCCGAGGCCCCCGGGACCTTAACCAAAAGTGCCAACCCATCCTAAAACATCACACAAACATGTTCCAATCATAAAAACACATCCAACAACACAAGAATCATCAAATTACCACGGATTCAAGCCTAAGTCAAACTAAAACTTCCGAAACTTGCATTTGATAAAAACCCGACCTAAACACCTCCGAATCAACTAAAATTTTGTACACATGTCCAAAATCACCTAACGAAGCAACTACAACTCTCGGAATTCCATTCCAACCCTCGAATCAAAATCTCACCTATCAACCGGAATTCGCCAAAATTCAAACTTAGTCAATTCAAGCCTAATTCTGTACCGGACCTCCAAATTCAATTCCGATTTCACTCCTAAGTTCCAAATCATCCCCCCGAAGATAACCAAATCATCAGAATTCACATCTGAGCCCTCTAACTAAATAGTCAACTTCCAGTTGACTTTTCCAAAACCAGCTTCCCTTTAATAGACTAAGTATCTCATTTCCAACTAAAATCAATCCAATTCTACCCGATCAACTCAAATACTGATATTGAAACATAGTGAAGCATAATATGGGGAAACGGGACGGTAACTCACGTGACGACGGGCCAGGTCGTCACATCTTTGTCATCATAGAGTCTTATGATCCCCGTTTTATCAGAACTGCCATGACCAACAGAAAATAGTCCATCAAACCATTACCCTTGTCGCTCTCAATTAAACTTCCTTTCTTCTTGGAAAATGAAGTAGAGAATTCCTCTATAATCTTTCTTTTATCTACTTAGGAAATGTTAAAATTCCTGCCTATACCATCTCTAGTTGAAATACATGTCATTGCAGTCTCAACATCATTGTTGCTAACGAGAACAACAATTGATCAAAAGATGCACCCTGTCAGCTACTGTATCCGAGTTATTCTCTGTATCCAAGTTATTCTCTGTATCCAAGTACATCCCGAGTAATAGTACCATGAGGATAATCACCAAAGTCACCGGACAGCTTTATGATGCCAAGGAAGCAAGATGAGTGATTCAATGAAACTCGTATTGTAAAGAAGAAGAAAGAGACTGATTCAAAAAGATGGGTCGAGGGTCGAGCCTAGACTATACATGTAAGTTTTTTACTTATCATTAAGTATTTTGATTTACTTTTATATAAATTTTGAAATATTAATTCAATATAATTTTTCTTATAGGTTCGCTTCACAGCTGTTGTGGAAGAATTCATACGCAGTCAGCCACCTAACGAGTCGGCCAAGGCAATCCAACTTTCGAACAAGGATGTTAAAAGAACACTCCTTGAGTACTTTATATACTTTGAGCTAGACAATAGAACTAGTTTTTAAATGAGCTTGTAATAAACGTTAACTAAGTTTTATTAGCTTAATGTTATCTAATGTGACGAATGAACTACTTTTATATTTTGTTGCATTTTAGTGTTGTTGTTGTTGGCATAAAATGCCTGTTTAGGATATTTGGTATAAGCTGGCAGGTGGTGTAGCAGCCAAAACAGGTAGTTTATGCCAAAAATATACCAAAAAAAGTGACCAACTTTGGTCTCCAGTTGGTCGCTATTCATTTTTAAAAAAAAAATTGGAAAATAGCGACCAACATTGGTCGCTACTTAATTTTAAAAAATCAATTTCTGGTAATTTTGTTTACCCAGCTTTCTACAAAAAGCAACCAAACTTGGTCGCTATTTCATTAAAAAATAAAATTTCTGGTGATATCGACCAAAGTTGGTCGCTAAAGTTTAAAAAATAAATTAAATTCATGGATTTAGGGACCAAAGTTGGTCGCTAGTTTAATAAAATAAATAAATTATTGAATAAAAAAACGACCAACCTTGGTCTCTAGTGTTCAGATTTTAAAATATAATATTTGAATTAGAGACCAAAGTTGGTCGCTTTTTAATGATTAATAATAAATAAATAAATAAAGTATTTTATATTTAGAGACCAACTTTGGTCGCTGTCACGACCCAAACCCGGTCGTGATGGCGCCAAACCATATAGCTAGGCAAGCCTGACCAATTATCACTCACGAACCCAACCTGATAACTCATTACCGACAATTTAAGGGAATTTAACAGTTAAAAATAATAAGCCGATGTTTATAATAAAAACAGTACAAAACAGACCAAAATATCCGACTAAACACTCCCAACAGAATCTGGGGTCACGAGTCTAGAGCCTCTAAACAACGGAGTAACAAAATTCGAAAATACATATGTCTAGAATGCAAAAATAAAACTGAATAAAAGGGAGAAGTCGGGTCCTGCGAACGTCAGGCAGCTACCTCGACAACTCTGATAAAACTCTAGAAGACAGCAACTGCTCAGTTAAGTCTCCGGAACACCTGAATCTGCACACATGGTGCAGGGAGTAAAGTGAGTACTTCCAACTCAGTGGTAATAGACATATATAATGACTGAAAGTAAGAAATCCCGAAATACCACAATGCAAAGCTGAAACTAACCACTTAGCACATTAAACGATGAAACAACAATAATCAACGACAGATAGACAAATAGATATCAATGCATGAATGCAATGCAATGCACATGACCGATGCGACGTACAGCCCGATCCATTGGGTACCCGCGCTCACTGTGGGGGTTCAGACCCCGGAGGGGCTCCTACAGCCCAAACGCAATGATATAGTAGCATTCGCTGCGGCGTGCAACTCGATCCACAATCAGTCCAGTTATATATGCATGCAAGCCACACGGTACAATCAAGTTTACCATTTTCGGTTCTATATAACAGGTATTATAGTTTAAATGATTAAAACATTAGAAGATTGCTAATCATTTCTAGACAGTACTTAACTCAGGACTGATATCATGGAAACATGCTCAATTTCATGGCAACAGTGATAAAAATCCCTAAGGAATCCAAATAGTTGGCACGCAGCACAAATACGTTCATAACAATCCAAGTAGGATGTTTACCAACCAATTTCTGGTCAATAACACAGTATAGGCATCACTCGGACGGACTAAGCCATAGTCTCGTCCACAAACGACCCCGCACTCACCGTAGAGTACGTGTCTCGCCTCAATACAGCGTCACAATGTGAGATACCGGGGTTTCAAACCCTCAGGTCATCATNTCCCAATCGAAATTACTCGAAAAATACTAAAAATCACGAAGTTGGCAAAACACGAGCCCCAGGACCACTTCTCAAAAAATTCCGAAATATACATCACTGGATTCCTCATCTCGCCACGAGTCTATACATATCAAATTTATAAAAATCGGAGTTCGTTTGCCCCTCCAAACTCACATTTAAACTCTCTTGAGTTTTCAAGCCCTAACCTCCATTTTTAACCTTTAAATCCTTGAAATTCAGTGATTAATCAATGTTTTTACACCAAAATAACATATTCCGAGGCTAATAGTTCTTACCTGATGAAGCTCCTTCGATTTCTCCTCAAAATCGCCCAAGAACAACCCTAGTCGAAGTCCTAATTATTTTCTCTTGTTTTAAAAATCGCGAACTACTGTTCACTGAAATCCCTGGTCGATTTCCGCTTATGCGGTCCAATAACCGCACCTGCGGTCCCGCACACGCGACCATTTGACCGCTTATGCGGTCTCACTTAAAAATTCGTGGGACCGCTTATGCGACTCAGCATCCGCTTTTGCGGTCCTCCATCCACCGCTTCTGCGTTGTATTATCCGCTTATGCGGACCCGCTGAAGCGACCCCCTAGTCCGCTTATGCGGAATTGCCCTGAGACATGCTTGCCCGCTTATGCGACCATCCCGCCGCATCTGCGGAACCGTTTCTGCGGCTCCTTTTCCGCAGATGCGGAAACACTAGAAGGCAGAAGTTCAGACCTGCAACATACTTCCAAAATTCCCGTTTAACCACCCGAAATCACACCGAGGCCCCCGGGACCTCAACCAAAAGCACCAACACATCGTATAACCTTATTCAAACTTATTTCAATCCTCAAAATACGTCAAACAATGCTAAAACCAATAAATACATCGGATTCAAGCCTAGTTTTTATCAAAACTTCCGCAATGCGCATTCAATCAAAAACCCGACCAAACGATGTCCGAATGACCTGAAAATTTGCAGACATATCCAAAATTACCTAACGGAGCTACTGCAACTCTCGGAATTCCATTCCAACCCTCGGATCAAAATTTTACCTACCCACCAGAATTCGCCAAAATTCAAACTTAGCCAATTCAAGCCTAATTCTACACCGGACCTCCAAATTCAATTCTGATTGCACTCCTAAGTCACAAATCATCCCCCGAAGCTAACCGAATCATCAGAATTCACATCCGAGCCCTCTAACTAAATAGTCAACTTTCAGTTGACTTTCTAAAACAAGCTCCCCTTTAAGAGACTAAGTGTCTCATTTCCAACTAAAACCAATCCAATTCTATCCAACCAACTCAAATATTGATATTGAATCATAGTGAAGCATAATATGAGGAAAACGGGGCAGTAACTCACGTGACGACGGGTCGGGTCGTCACATTCGCCAAATTTATATTATTAAATTAATAAAGCAACTAAAGTTGGTCTCTATAGTCAATATCCGGAATAATTGATAAATTTAGTTTAGAGACCAACGTTGGTCGCTAATTAGCGACCAACTGTGATCCCTAAATAAAAGAGACCATCAATATAGCTACCAGGTCCGTTTGGTCGCTTTTTAGCATAAAAGCGACCAACGCTGGTCGCTTTTTGCGGTCGCTTTTAGGCGGATTTCTAGTAGTGTCACGGAAGATTAGGTGATAGGTATGTACCATCAAATTTCAGTTCTAGGAATAAAATGGAGCAGACAATAATAAAAGATGTAACAACTAATTTGGCATTATATAATTCGGTATTTAGGTTTGGAATTCTGATTTTAAAAAATGCTTTTGAATTTTATTTCTTTCTCCACAACACTTAAGTCCACTGTAAGAGGCTCCAAAAACTTTGAAACCTTAATTATGAGTTATGAGATTGGTAATGATTGGATTGACACAACTTTATTTATTTGTCTTTAATTTTTACTTCATTCCTAAGAAGGAGACAGAAAACTCTTATGTTTCTCAAGCCTTTCTATCCTAATATCAGTGCATGATTAAAGCAAGCAAACGAGTCCCTTGCAAGTGCCTTAATTTTTTCCTTTTTTTCGGGGGGTAAGATAGATTTGGCCGGCGGTCTAGAATAGATTCTCCAACGGGTCCTGACTTTTCGATAACAAAGGCAAAAACTTATTCTTTTACGTCAAGTTAAAGTTGGGTAGACTAATTTGGAGTTTATTTCAAATATCTGAAATGTCAAACATTGTATATAAGGTGAAACTTAATAATTAGACAAACATTGTTTTGATAAAAAAAAAAAATTTCTAAGGATCAATTAACTCTAATTTTAGCATCCCTCTTGATGTAATTTATTTGAGAAGTATTTAAAAAAAAATCTTGCTTTGCCAATTTTCATTAGTTATGCTCCATACGGCTTGTTTTACCATTGAAAGCTGCTAAACATTTGCATATGCTAACTACTTTGCTCTTGGTTATTATCATCTTTAGAAAGTGATGCTAAAACTAAAGTTCTAACTGAAAGACTCGATTTCTGATGCTAAAACGAGTAAAACATTTTTCTAGCGAGTAATTTACTTTTTTTTTCTTCATATTAAGCAGGAAAAGATTCAAATTTTCAGTTTTTCTGTGGAAACAAATTGTGTCTAGAATAGAAATTTTCCGAAAATAAACTAGAGAAATATTTAACTGATGTCCTGAGCAGAAATGTTTCATGGATTATCGGCTCAATATTTAATTTACTTATGAAGCCAATGGCAGAAGCGATATTAACAGAAAAAATTTAAAAATCTTAAAGAAAAGTACTAATACTACTTCACTTATTTTCCTTTTAGTTTGTTCCAAAAAGAATGAAGTCTTTCTAAATTTGGTAACAACTTAGCTTAAACTTACAACTCTACTTTTAATGAGAAGTTTTTATAACCACACAAATAATCTGGGCCTCATTTGGACTTGTTTAGGACCACAAATTCGAAAAATCTTCATTTTTTTTCTTAAACTTCATGCTCAGTCAAATATGTTCACATAAATTGAATCGAGGAGTACTTTTGTTTCTTGACAAAAGCGTCCAAATGTATTTGCCACGTGATAAACCACATACAAAGAAGCAGTCCGAAAATTCAAAAAGAAATAAAAGAAAAGAAAATAACCTTCTATTTTGACGGCGAAAAAGTACCTTAACCTGTATTTGACTGCCAACTATTAGGAAACGTGACTCATTAGATAACTAGAAAAGTTTCCAATTTCCTCTTTAGGGAAGAAATATTTTCTTTCTTTTTCCAATTCTGGGACTTTTGATAAATTGAAGAAAGTACCAGAAGAATCATGATTGGTTCAAATGCATCCAATACTGTTATAGAGAAGGTAATCATGTAGCGGATGCTTTAGCTAAAATCGCCTCCATTTCTGGTACGAGTTTGATATGTCAATCCTTCGAACAATTATCAAAAGAAACTAAAGGTCCTTCATTATGGATAAGTGGCAAATGCTTAGTATTAGAACAAAATATGAGAAGAATAACTTTTTTGTTAGTTGAGTTTGATGTATATACACTTACGATAGTAGAGAGGTAGATTCCTTTACTGTCCTTTTTGAGTGATAGAAATCACCATGTTGTATTATATTTCCGAGGTAAGGCCTATCCCCCTCACCGATTATTTTTTACAATACAACGCCTAGACCTCTGTCTGGGATCTTTATTTAAAAACAAAATTATGTTTTAGTAATTGAACAGATTTACAAAAATGACATAGCAAAAGTTCTGCATTAAATAGACAAATCACAAACATCATAAGGTTGATTAATATCAATATAATTTAAGACCTAAAGGTTCGTATGGCTACCAAATTATTGTAGTGCATGTCAAAGACTGCCAATTATTTTCATTTTCTTTATTCAGCAGGATAATGATAACACCCTTTGACATATCGTGTTAAAGATAATACCAAATGAAAAAATTATTGGACATAAAATGTTTTCGTGGAATTTATACATAAGACTTCTAGTACCAACACCTTTAATAAGTACTAAATTTAGACATCTCTCCCATCTAATTAGCAATCGCCTGTCCCACCATCCTCGTAATAGACAATCGTATTATCCTTTAACTTAATAATTATGACTTGTAAACATACATGGAAAACAATTACTTAATTGATCAATAACATTAATGAATATAAAGAAAATTTATATAAATTGGATTTTTAATACCTGGAAACATATATATGATGTTTGCAAAATTTTATGGAAAACCATATATATTGAAACTCCATGATATACTTATTGTTATATACTTCTTGGAAACGGGAGAGGAGAGTGCTCGACCACGAAATATGTATACATGATGAAGAGACGTGCAGGACGGCACCATGAGATCAATATTTAGGAAAATCCGATCAGAGGTTTGGCGTTTTTGCTCTAAAAATGGAGAAATTTTCAATAGGGATACAAAAGAGCAAAATATATGTTAATTTGAATCTTTAATATCGCACCGTAATTATAAATTCAATTTAGGGCCTCCCTTCATGAATGAAAACATAAAAAGATTTGAATCTTTCAGAGATCAGACTTTCATTAATTAATCCCCAGGCAACTATTTGGTTGGTCACACTATGTAATATATGATGTGTGGTACGCCAACATGATAATCTGCACTTCAATGCTGGGGTTCTTGGCTCAATTTTTACAGGCTTTATTTTAGACCATAATTTACGTATTTTCCGAAACTACAGTTGGTGGATCTTGAAAGCAAGTACTTTAATGTTATAGCAATATAATGACTTTTTCTTCGTAAGATATGTTTAAGGATAATAATGTTTACTTACCTAATTATACCATAAAACTAGCTGGGGCACTATGGATCTCTCTTGGGGAATTAAGAGATCATAATACAAGTGGTTGCGATTAGTTTGAAGTTATACTTTACATCTGAATAATTAAGCAACATTATATATTTAAAAAGGCCTTTTGATCCAATAATTTCCCTGCATATCCAGCGAGATCAATGATAGATAGATCTCTTAGACTTATTAAGTTCATTAGCAGGTATACGATATTTGTTGCAAAAAAACTGTAAGGTATCAAGATTAGGGGGGGGGGGGGGGGGTTTTAAAAAA
>MU768713.1:15603-34100 GCA_026770625.1 Nicotiana glauca
GAACTTTGAAGTTTAGTAAAGGATGATTCTCAATATATCCAACAATTTTCTTGCTAATCAGAAAGAAATGATAATACAAACGAATTAGAGGATACAACAACTATTACAAACCAGTTGCTCAATTTCACATTTATTTTTGAGCAACAATTTATCATGTTCATGCTACTTATAAATTGACAATTCAAATCGGAATATATAGTAATACACAACAAAGATATTACAATATAAAATAAAATCAAAGACCAGAAGTGAATGGCACGTTGGTGGCTGGCAACCAAGAATTTGCAGCAATGAAATTAGCAGGGGTGAATTTTGATGCCTCAGCAGCACTTGTAATAACACGATAACCACCCCATTTAACCCTATTAGCAGTTGACGAACCAGGACCAGTGTTCAAGTATTCACCATAGTACAACGTCTTCAGCGCAAAGGTACCACTCCATGGCATCCAACCATCTGGTTGAATTAAGCTATCGAGGAACGTTTTCATGACAACAGTACGTGAATATTGTTTCCACGGCCTTCCTAAATATGTCTTAACTGAGTTTTTAGAAGCCTTTAAATCCGAAGCAGCTGTGATTCTACAATTATGAATTGAAATTCCAGTGTTTTGGTTTGGATCAGTTCTTCCTTGTGCTGTCACAGTGTTGGTCTTGTTTGGTGGATCTCTAGCAAAAATGTTACAATTTTGTAACACAACTGCTGCGTTTCCGAATATGAAGTCAACTGTACCATAAATATCACATTCTCTGTAAAATTGTCGATCAGAGTGGACATAAAGAGTGTCTTGATACCCCTCAAAACTACATTGATAGAATACTGAAAGGTCTGAACCAGATCGAAGAGCTACTGCTTGGTGGTTCTGGGGGCCAGCAGTATTCCTAATTGTTATGCCTCGACAAATAAATCCATCACCGACAACGGCTGAAATTAAAAAATAAAAGATGACGAAATATCAGCAAACTAAATGCACATCTATACAAACTATAATATTAGTACTATTTAATTTTTCTCCTTTTCAAAGTACGAACCATGATACTTAACTGTCAAATCATAATTTTCAAAGGTCTAATACTTAGGCGGGCTGAACCAATTAAAGGGCTTTAAAGGAACGAAAGATACTAAGTGGGTGTTTGGACATAAGAATTGTAAAATTCTGAGAAAAAAAATCAAGTGAAAATGGTATTTGAAAATTAGAGTTGTATTTGGAATGAATATACTTTTGGGTTGTTTTTGAATTTTTGTGAGTGATCTGGGTAAATTTTGAAAAATAGCTTTTTGAAATTTTCAAAATATTCCAAAATTTATCTTTAAGTGAAAATTCAAAATTTTATGGCCAAACACTGATTTCGAAAAAAAGTGAAAAACATTTCGTGGCCAAACGGGCTCCAAGCTAACTTTTGAACAAAGATTTGGTTGAAACTTGAAAAAAGAGTTTTTAAATTATTGTTGAAAAATAATTTGGGAAAATTGAAATTGTGTTTGGACATGCACTTTATTTGAAAAAAAAGTTGAAAACAAAATTGTCAAAACTATGGCCAAACGAATGCTTATAATCGGCTAGATAGCCTTTGTCCATATGCACATCTAAGATTTTCCAATTCAAAGTTTTCATTTGTCAAGCATTTGAGAAAAAAAATTAAACAAAACATATACTAGCACATACGTCTACTGATTGTTACCGCACGTTGCCTCCTAATTAATTATGACTAATGAATAATTGCCAATAATGCTCAACTTACTCTACTTCTTTTCTTTTTCGTTTCTTTTTCAAGTTTGACCTAGAATTAATTACTCGATTAAAATGATTTGTGTAAATAAACCAATTAGATAAAGCAAAAGCTCATTCATTTTGTTTTTGTACTGACCAACAGTGGCTGATTTGAAGGTGGTGGATCCTCCTCCAACGCTCTTGCTTCCTGTGATAATAGTCTTTCCAATTCCATCTCCAACCAACATTATATTCTTTAACTTTGATCCTAACTCCACATTTTCACTGTAAATTCCTGCCTTCACATATATCACAAATCTTCCACTTCCCTTCCTCTTTCCAGCAGCAGCAACAGCTTCTTTCACAGTCTTGAAATTCCCTGAACCATCTTTCGCCACCACAATATTTGCCTGAGAAGCTGGAGAAGATGATTGCAATAGTTTTCGATCACCGAGTGCAACCCAAGTTGGAAAACCATCTACTTGAGTTGCAGTTGGCTCAGTATAGTAACCATGGTTTAAAGACAAAGTGTTACTAATTAAAGATGAAACATTATTTGACATCAATGGCATCACATAATCCGTAACCCCAAGTTCTTCGAAACCAGCTCTGCATGTTTCGAGGTTGGTTAAGGCTGTACTTAACCATGATTGAGCATCAGCAGCTGTGCATTTAGTATTTGGACCAACTGTGCTTTTGATCTTGTGGATAGTATTTTCATATAGTTCAAGACAATCAGCCCATGCAGCCTTTTCGCGCTCGTTGCGACATTTTGAACCTAGTGAATATGCGTTCGTTTGGGCACGTAGAGCACGGTCTAGGGCTAATTCTAGTGACACTTTGAGAAAATCAGATTTTTTGTTGATAGGAGTTGAATATTTAGGATTTTGTGTCAAGAAGTATTCACAAGGTTGCGGGTGAGGTGTTTGGATACACCAAGATTTTATGGCTGCCATAGAGTAGCCATTGGTGGCTGGGAAAAAGAAAGAAGACACAAATAAAAGTGGGAAAATCAAATAAATATTAGACATTGTTATGTATGTCATGTAATGAAAGAAAATAAGGAGTTTAATGCTAATATGTTTTTGAGAGACAATTGTGATTATAGTTGCTGCCTTTTGGTTTCTTTATATAGATAATTAGATAGAGGGAAACAAGGGATGGTCAAAAACTAGGTTAGGTGCTGCGTGATGGGGACGCACTATCCTTATTTCTTCATTTTGAGTTAAATTATTGATTCATGGTCAACGATATGAATAATAGTGGCAGGAATGAACTTAATTTGGTGCTCAGATTCTATGAGGTTTTATATGAAATTTAGAAACTATAATATACTCATAAAAAGATAAGAAAACTGTCTGCGTTTAGTGTATATTTGTTGGATTTTTTTTTTTTGGTCAACTATATTTGTTAAATTGACAATGAAACAAATGAAAAAACAAAAACAACACAGGAAGCTGGAAACGCGTCTGTGATTATTTTCTTCTGGTACTAATTAAGTATCAAGGAAACCGTGTTAGTAATATATTTTTGGGAAGCTTAAAATTCTACAATAATATATGGGCGAATGAGAATAAAGGGAACAATTCTTGTTTGTCCCCTTTTTCATGTATTTATTTCCCTGTTTTCTTTTTCAATCCTGGATAAGGTGCTCCACGAACTTGCTGTTCCTTTGCATTTATGATCGGCTAATGATTAAGTGGATGGTCGCTATAGTAATACTCTCTCCGATCCATAATAAATGACGTTTTGATCATTGGCACACACCGTAAGAAAATAATAACTCTTGGAAAGAAAAAAAAGTATTTTGACTAAATTACCTTAATTAAAATTAGCATATAGTTAACTTGACATATTGAGATTTATAAACAAGGGCAAAGTTTGAAAAAACAAAGTTAATTCCTTCTTAATTATGTAAAAGGTTACTTATTTTGGACAAAAACAAAAAAGTAAAAAAGTCGACCGGAGAGAGTATTATTTTTTAATTAAGTTATGGTATATTATTTACAATGAGAGCATAATCTTTTTTATATTATCAGTGTTGTTTAATCTAAAATATCATGTTATTTATTTTTACGGGATATATTTATACTTGTCGTGAAAATTTATTACGAGATTACCTTAAATTAACCTAATTACGTAACTATTTTTTATACCGGTAATAGATAAGAGTTCCTACATAGAACTTCAACTTTTTTTTATATAAGCTTCCCAGTAGGCTGGGGGTGTTGTATTAGTCAAAAATAGAGTTTAGTAAACAACACTAGGGTAGTGATAACCCTTCAAATATTGAGGGATCAGCGCTTAACAGTTCGCTGCCTCAAACAAAATAAAACTTGTTAACTAACATAAAAGTTCGCCTTATCATATTTACTTCTTATGCAAGGATACTGAATTTTGTCCAGCAAAAAAATGCCTTTTGCAAGGCCTGGAAGCTGTTGTCCAGAAGCGTAGAAAGCAGTCCGCTGCTGCTCTGCAACCCTTTTTGCCAAATTGTCTGCCAATTGATTCGCCTCATGGTAGCAATTTTGAGTTAGATTTCGATTCTACTGATAATGTCTTGAATCTTGTTCTAAATATTACTAAGATAGTAACTCGTGTCTCCCTCTTTTTGAAGAGTCTCTATAATGTAATGGGAGTCCGATTCTAGAATCACTCGACTATACCCATTTTGAATACACCATTCAAGACCATAAAGAGCTGCCTGGGCCTCTGCTGTATTGTGATTTTGAGCAGTCACCGGAGTAGAGAAAGCTATGATAATGTTGTCATCCTCATCCCTAACCCCACCTCCAAGGCCTGCCTTTCCTTCTCTTTTAATGAAGCTCCCATCAGAATTGAGTTTCACCGAATTGCGCTCTGGTTTGGACAGAACCGTACATGCGCCTTTTGATGCATACGGTTCAAAAAAAATTGTGAATCAATGTATAGATTCCAGTCCTCTTTCTTTTTTTTCTAGAATGGTTCTTTCAAAATTTTATTTGAATTCCAAGTTTTAATAGAAATTTTTTATTGACGAGCTACATCAATTGCACGTATTAAAGCAACTAATATGTACCCACATATATGATATATAACCGGATCTTTTTTGTGCAATGCCGGAACACATATTCTCTTCGGAACGATTCCAATTATTTTTTTAATTGTATTCTTTTTATTCAAGAAGTTTGACCCCCCTCTAATTTTTTTGTTTTCTTTATTTTTTCTTTGGGGACTTAGATTCCAATTTAATGTGTCTCACAACCGAGAAAAATTAGGGGGATCATTTTGGCAAATCTAGATTCTTGTAATTATGATTCAAGTGAGCACACAAACAATACTTTTATACCCAAATCGTAGCCTAGTGAGAGTATCACAGAAAGAAGTCCAAGGGAGCTTTAGGCCACTAGTTGGGTGTTCTTTGTTGACTGTCATAATTATGCTCCAAGTTATTTGTTGCTCAAGGCTGTATTTGTTAAACGATTTTTGATCTCCATACCTGCAGGCACAAAATTTTTTCCAAAGAAACCAACAAATAACAATTGGAGAAATATTTAGAACTAGCTTGTGCACTTCATTGGATGCCTTAGATGTCCACCATTGGTTAATGATATATCTATCAGAGTACGGGTGGAAGTGTATGCCAAGAGGATTTCAAAAGAGATTTCAGATGTAACTAGCACTTTGACTTTCCACAAAAACATGATTAATATTATTAGAATTTGGATTTGTACAACAGTTACATCATGAAACTATTTATCTACCAAATTTAGCAATAACTTCATCAAAAGGCAGTTTTTTTTGCCAAAGCCTCCACATCAAAAAGGACATCTTAAAAGGAATAGCAGAGTTTCACATTTTTTCAAAGAAATTAACCTTTGGATTAGAATTTCTTACCAGATTCCACGCGCTATTGTTTGTGAACTTGCCATTCTCCGAAAGAGTCCAGAAAAGTTTATCTTCTTTGTTTTGGATTGCCAACAGAGATGTTTTGGATCTGATGAACCAGATGATTTGGTAGGAGCTCCTTTAATTTGTTTACATTTTATTGACCATCATTGATAAGATTCTTTACCAGCAACTTAGATTTCTTTGGATTTTTAGGGGACCAATTGTCCCGCCAAAAATTATAATTGCCTGAATTAACCTGCCAAACGATATGCTTTTCTGCTATTTCTCTCATTTTAAGAACATTGACTCCATGCGTGCGAGTTACCAGGAACAATCTTTTTGGAGACATAATGAGATCTAACACATAGAACTTCAACTGATCAATCTTTTTTATTTTTGGCTGTCTGATAACTAAAGCAAGATCAGTCATAAAGGCATTCAAGCTGTCTAGCTTCTAGTAACTAGCTTAACCAATTTATGATCTATAGCTAGTAAAAATATTGTAAAAGCGGTCAAACCTTCCTATAGTAGTATTCGATCTTCCTATAATGGTAATATTTATTTACTATAAATATCAAGTTTTTTCCTCAAAATGGATTTTTTATGTTATATTTGATCTCTCTTTAACAACTTTTTATTTATAACAATAACGTCCATATTTATAGCAGTATGCTCTTTGTAAAGTTACCCCTCTATAACAATCACGTAAAATTTCTAAGATTACTCTCAATAAGTTTGACTTCAAAGGAAAAGCTATCAGATACGATTTTGCTGAAAATTTAGACACAAATCTTCACCAATTCAAACATTATATCATTAGTAAAAATCGATGAAACAAGCTAAATCACAGAGTTTTTCCATTAGATTATTTCACGTTTAGCTATGAATTTTTCAATAATATATTATTTTTAAAATATTTGATTAGTAATATGTATATATAGAGAAAGATATTTTAAATTTGAATATTTTTTTATCTTTATATATGACACTAAAAAGGAAAAATATTTGATTTTCGAATAATTTTTGTCTGTGTAGAGAAAATACATTTAAATGTTACTATTTTTATAGATATATAAAATTCATTCACTATAAAAGTTAAATAATATCAAAGCAAATAATGTTGTTATAGAAAAATTTGACGGTAATAAACCACGTCCTAGCTCCATATGTGTCACAGCTATATATGGAAACGGTGGCCTTAAGATAAAATGGTACTTCCTGTCGTTTCCATGTTTTAGTGATTCCTCAAGAATGTTTAAAAATGGCATGTTATTTGTTCAATTCTTCCATGTCAAGGTTGCAGATTTTCGAGGAAATGATACTTGATAGGAACGTGTGGAGGTCGAATATTAGGGTTGTAGGTTAGGAGGTGGTTGAGTCTTGTCTTATACCATAACTTTGTGAGACTAGTTTGGTAGGGATAATATTTTGCTTTTGCTGCGCGTTGTATCATTTTTCTTGATTTCATATCGTTCCTATTTGTCATGTTTGTCATGTTTGTTTCATATTATTTCGATGTTGTTACTAATATTGTTTTCTTTGTCTTTTTGACTTCTTGAGCCGGGGGTCTTTCGGAAACAGTCTCTCTACTCCTTCAGGATAGGGGTAAGGTCTCCATACACTCTATCCTCCCCAGACCCCACTAGTGAAATTTCACTGGGTCGTTGTTGTTGTTCCATGTCAACTCAATATTCCTCATAGAAATTTAATGATCAACTAACTTCTAAAAATTTCTTCGACCTACTTGGCAATTTTTATTTCTAGTGCTCCATATGGCAGGTTTTTCCATGGTAGCGTACTAGCGTTGCGTGATACTTGCAATTAGTGGTATACAAAGAAAATTGATAAACCGTACCAAACCGGTAATTCGAGTCAAATCGGAAAAAAAATCCGATCATAGATTGGTTTGACTTGGTTTGGTGTTGGAAAAATTAACCCGACCATAATTGGTTTGGTTTGGTTTCAACTAAAAAAAGTCAAACCGAAACCAAACCAACCCGATATTACATTTATTCAATTTTTACAATTATTTTATACATATAAATATTTATTTTTAATACAATTCATAAATATTTCTTAAATTTTTTCACATTTTTATCTTTAAACATATTGTTTCAAGTTTGGAATTAACATTCTTGAATGGTCCAATAAATTTTATAGTTCATAAAGGTAGTAATTCAAATAAACTTCACATCAATACTAATGCTAACTAAGAAAATTCAATTCAACACTAGAAATGACAATAGTGTTGGATATCTATTTTTAGTTTTGCATTGTTTATATTGAAAATGTATAACTTAGTTTATCTTTTTCTTTAGTGCTTAGTTGTGTAACTAATATACTTATAGTTGTACTTATTTAAGCATGACTTATATAGTACTTTTAGATTATGTTAATATTTATTATGGCTTATTACTTAGTAATATTTTCTTTATGGATTTTAGTATTTTTGTTTTTGAATATTTTAGTATAATATTATGACGCATCTCATATTATTGTATTATTTTCTTGAAAAATACATTATATAGTTGTATCCTTGTAGGATTAGAGAAGTATGTGGAGCACAAGTTATATATTTGTGCTATGAAGTATTATCGGGAAAAAAATCCGAAAACCCGAAAAAACCCGAGAAAACCTGAGATTGAAAAACCCGATTTGGTTGGTTTGGTTTGGTTTATAGATTTAAAAATCCGACACTATTGGTTTGGTTTAGTAATTAAAAAATGCGAACCAATCCAGCTTATGTACACCCCTACTTGCAGCTTCCGATTAATTAGAGGTTTCATTATCGTCGGACTTAGAAGGTAGTAATCATTTTTACTCACTAAAATTTCTTAAAATGGTAAAGTAACACTGCCATGCACGTAAGTTCACTTCGTTTTTGTGGAGTAATATATGTGCAGAAAAGATCTCTATCAATCACTTTCAACACTTAGAAAACAAACTTGACGAGACACATGCAATTAAAGGTGTAGAGTGCAGTGTTTTCCAATATTATTATACGTATACATTTTTTTTTCGCCCGTATATACGTACAAAGTTCAGTAAATAATTAATGAGTTCAGTAAAAATTTGTTTATATATTCAAGTAATTGTGTTCAGACAAATAAGCACAAACAATAAATTTGAAACTAGTGGCGGCTCAACCCTAAAGCCACTAAAGCAGTGGCTTTAGGCCCCAAAAAAATTAAGGCCCCAAATTTACTCAAATTATATATAGTATAAATAATTATGTATTTATTTTTAGTGATAAATAAATTAGTTTTAATCATTTGTTGTCAAATTTTTAAGTTTTTACTAATAACTATAGATTATTAAATTTTCATTTACTTCCTGTTTTTTATTATTCTTTTTTGTTACCTCATGCATGGTGGATGGGATCAACTTCTTAATTTGTCTAACTCACTTCAACTTGAATTAATTTTGTTTATAACTATGGTATTGTCGAATTTTCTTCCATTCTTTAAGTGCTTTTTAGACAAATTTTCAATTTTAAGCTAATGAAATTATCAAAGGATTAGATATGAAAAGACATTTCTTAACCTCGAATGTCTTTTGAGGCCCGCCTCTGTTTGAAACCACTAAATCAAATGGGATATAGTAGAACTCTAAACTCGAAATCATAAAGTTTAATTATGGATCCGCCTTTTGTCTTCTAATAACTATGTTAAGACTTATGAAGAAACCAAGATTAGAAACAGTTTTTTCACGTCTATTGACGTACGTATTAGATGAGGAAGTTCATTTAGTTAAGATACTCTTAGAAAATGCACGTCTTTCAAAAGGAAAGCATGAATAAATAACTTATAAGGAAAATGAGAATCTCAGTTGGCATCAGAAAACAAATCTATCCATCTACCCTCAATTTTTAATTGACAGCCTCACCTCACCTATAGGAAGCAGCGTGTCTTATTGGGTTGCTACAAATTCATGACTCTTGTAAAAGAAAATTAAAAGTTCAATAAATATACAAATATTAAATAAAGTCGGTTATTCCATTGAATAAATCATTTTTAAGATTGTCAATAAAGAGGGTGATTTTGAAAAATTTGCTGGTATGGAATTCTAGTCGTAATTGTTTGTATAAAATTTTGATGGTATTTGTCAAATACCTTAATGGGTGAACTTTCTCATTATATTTGTATATATGCATGGATAATTTTATTATTTCGGGTAGACATCGATAATTAACGGTTGTAGATTAAGTCATTAAGTTTGACGTGTTACCTAACTTGAAACTTTAGAGGAACAAAGTAATAAACGGGCTGCAAAGTGGTTTTCCTGTTTTGCCGTTTTGGCAGTGGCGGGGGGCCGCTGCTACAGGAATTTCAGTTGTTGGAATTGAAATTATTTAGGCATTTCCATTATTAATGCAAAATATTACAAGTGTCAAAGTCCAAACTCAAAAAAAAAAAAAAAAAATGTAATCACAATAAAAAATAATGATTGGATAGAGACAGAGTTTCTGGGGGGTGGGGATTGGTTTTCTCTTTTATCACGTAAATGCACATCAACTTCATGCAACTCTTTTGATTTCGTTTCTCTTATGTGGTACGCCAATATCGTAGTCATACATAGTATACTAGACGACGGCTAACCGTGCTGAGTAGGGGTGTACATAGGTCGGGTTAGTTCGGATTTTATAATTATCAAACCAAATCAATTGTGTCGGATTATTAAATATAAAGACCAAACCAAACCAATAAAACTCGGGTTTTTCGCTCTCGGTTTTTCTCGAATTTTCGGGTTATTCGGGTTTTTTCAGATTTTTTTCAGTAAAATCTTCGTAGAACAAAACATATAAATTGTGCTCAAAATATTTCTTTAATCCTAATAAGATACAACTATATAAAGTATTTTCCAAGAAAATAATAAAATATGAGATGTATCATGGTATTATCCTAAAATATTCAACAATAAAGAAAATAAAATTATGTAATATAAATATTACTAATTAAAAAGTCATAATAGAATAAACATAACCTAAAAGTACTACGTCATGCTAAAATACGTAGACTAATAAGGGAGTATTAATTACATGACTAAACGCTAAAGAAAAAATAAAAAATAGGTTATGCATTTTTATCTAAATTATTGCAAAACAAAAAATAGATATTCAATACATTCCCGTTCGTAGTATTGAATTGAATGTCTTTTGTTAGCACTAGTATTGACTTGATTTTGGTTTGTGCTTTTGTTAGCATTATTTAATTCACTAATGTTAATGGCTATAAAACTTATTGGAACATTCAAAAGCTCTAAGTCCAACCTTGAAATAATACCTTAAAAGATAAAATTATGAATTTTTTTAAGAAATATTTATAAACTACATCACAATAAGTATATTTTTATATTAAATATATTTCAAATTTCTATATATGTAATATCGGGTTGGTTTGGTTTCGGTTTGACTTTCTTTAGTTAAAACCAAACCAAACCAACTATGATCGGGTTTTTTTTTTCCAACACCAAATCATGGTCGGGTTTTTTTTCTCGGTTTGGCTCGGATTATCAGGTTGGTGCGGTTTATCGGTTTCGTTTGTACACCCTAATGCTGAGCATGGACCCAATTGACATGATTGAAAAGTCAATTTTCTAAATCTCGTAAAGTTGAATTAACTGATCCAAAAAAAAAAGTGACCAATTGCCAAGCCATTTCCTCATTAAGAATGTGGTGGGCAAGTAGGGATGACAATGAAAAGGTGCCTACTATCCGTGCAAATACAGCGGAAAAATTGTTAAACAATAAGTTCATTGGCTATTTGTGTAACAATCCCTATAAAATCGTGTTTGTGATAGGTTCGATCAAACTTTTGACACAGACATATATATCAAGAATGAGAAGATAAATATTAACGATGAGAATGTAATTGTCACGCTCCGAACCTGCGCCCGGACGTAAACATGCACGGCACCCGGTGCCTGACTACTTGTGATCGAGCAAATCAATTGGCTGACTGAATCAACATACGATATCATAACATACTAAAATGCAGAAGATAAACTAACACATGCTGCTAGACTAAAAGTCTGAATGATATAAATTAATGTGCGAAAACACTAACATAAGTATGAAATATATTTGTAGGCAACATTACTTGATCATGAAAAGCATGCGACTCCATCTAAATGTTATTCTAATCTATGAAACCTCTAATGAAGTACACATCGACCGTCTGTAAATACTGAAAGACTATAAAGTAATGGTAATGCCCCGAAAGAACCGGGGCTTACCAATTAGTTGGTACGAGAATCCTAGCGCTCTGAATCGTCAATCTGCAAATCATTACCTGTATCGTGAGATGCAGGCCTCGGTAAAAGGCATGTCAGTACATTTGAATTGCACTGTATGTAAAGAAACTGAAAGAAAAAACTATAATGTTGAAACCGAAAGTGAGCTGTTAACTGAGAACGTATAACTGATAACTGGAATGAACAAAGGAAGTAAGGATATAAATACTCCCTCTTCTGAATGATGAACCATCTGTTTATCTAAATAAACTACGGCCTCGGCCCAATATATATATGCACAAGGTATGGCCTCAGGCCCAAGTATACGTATACATAACTGTCACGACCCAGATTACCCACCATCGGGAGTCGTGATGGCGCCTACTAACGGAGCTAGGCCAGCCAAACTTTAAATATTTTCCGATAAATCTCAACAATATGAATTGTTGGCCCAAGTTCAGTTGAAGTTTTGAAGATTGACAAATGAACATCAGGGAAGGACCTGGTCCATCATGAGATACACAGTTAGTCATAACCATTGCACATGAGAGGCACGTGAGGAAGATATGTACTGAAGCGTATGCAACAAATATCTTCTGAATGAAATCGAAAAGGTTGCATTGAGTTCTAAGGAGGACAGTCTCCTTATGATAAGAGAACACAATCCTAAGCTAGGATAAGGATGGGAGTTTGTATTAGCTAAGGACTCAAATCGACTAAGTATAAGCATTGGAGTCTCGATCAAACTCCAGCTGCTGATCTATAAAATAACTAAGTTGTTTTCTTTTACAGAAAACGCACATAAACAGAAGTTAGGCATATTTGAGAGCAAAAAGGATCAAGTCTATTTTGCAAGCAATATATGTGAGATACAAGTGTGCACGTCTGAAGCTACATGAACTAAGATAGAAGAACCAGTTTCATCATTGTGTTTATTCTAAGTCTAGTTCAATTGTAGTAGGTTTTAATATTGTACCCTTCAGCTTTCTTAGAAGCAATTGTATTAGGTACTCTGAGAATTCAAGTTAGAGTTAACTTGAAAGTGTCGCAACAGTTGAGGCTGTGTGCCACACTGGGATTAGAATTAATCCTTAGGTTTACAAAGAGTCTTTGTAAATGCAGTTTTTAGCTCAGTGATTTTAATGGAGTTTGGGAAAATCCTACTGAGTAGTAGGTCGTGGCTTTTTTACCTTTTGAGCCAGGTATTTTCCACGTAAAAATCTCTGTGCACTTTACTTTCAGTATTTATTATTCCATAAACTGTTGTAGTTAGATCACTTAGAAGAACCAGGTTCTTCTAACGCGAAAATTAAGTACCACACAAATCCCCCCCCCCCCCTTGTGTGGTATTGACGTTTAAAACATCATTTGGTATCAGAGCAGGTTATCCTTAAAGAGGTTAACACCTTAGGAAAGATCAATATGAGTGCACCACCTGGGAACTGGGAAGGGCAATCCACTGCCAGGCCTCCTCTCTTCAATGGCCTCTACTACTCCTGGTGGAAAAACAGAATGAGGGATCATATCATGGGTGAAGACTATGAGCTTTGGGATATCATCACTAATGGTCCTTTAGCCACAACCAAGAAGAATGCTGAAGGAGTGGATGTTCCAAAGACAAGAGTAGATTGTACTGCTAAAGATCTAAGGAAATGGGAGAAAAATGCAAAAGCCAAGAAATGGTTGGTGTGTGGACTTGGTCCTGATGAGTACAGCAGGATTCAAGGTTGTGCTACCACCAAGGAGATTTGGGACACTTTACAAGTGGCTCATGAAGGAACACCTCAGGTAAAAAGGTCAAGAGGAACACTGATGTATTCTCAATATGAGAATTTTACTATGAAAGATGGAGAAACTATCCAAGAAATGTATACCAGGTTCACTACACTGACAAATGAACTAGGGTCTCTTGGAAGGACTATCCTGGAAGAAGACAAGGTGGAGAAGATTCTAACTAGAGTTCAGCCAATCTCCTGGGAAACCAAAATCACTGCCATTCAGGAATCAAAGAACATTGCTACCCTAAAGTTAGATGAACTAATTGGAAATCTCACTGCCTATGAACTGAGAAGGCAAACAATGAAGGTGGATGCTCCAAAGAAAGAAAGAAGTCTGGATTTTAGAATTTCAGGAGGATCAGATCTTCAAGATGATGAAATGGCCATGATAACCAGAGATTTCAAGAAATTTCTTATGAGAGGAAAAGGTGCTTCAAAAGGAACAACATTCAGCAAATCTAGGGCTCATGAGAAACAAACCAATGAAGGTTGTTACAAGTGTGGGAAGACTGATCACCATATCAGAAACTGACCTCAATGGGAGATTGAATGGAAGAAAGAAAGAGCAGAAAGAAGAAACAGGAAGAAGGAACAGGTTCAACCAAAAAGGAATAAGGGATCAACTAAAGCTATGGTTGCTGCATGGGAGAAACATCAGATGAGGACTCAGAAAATGAAGCTGAAAATGAGCAAGCTCTTATGGCCATCGGAGAATCAGAAGATGAACAGGAGGTAAGTATTCTACACCTTAAAGAAAAGATTAAGTTTTTGTCTAAAGAAAAACTGGTTGATTTGCTGATGGACTTCATAGATGAGTCTGAAATAATAAACAGTGAGAAAGATGTTCTGTCTAAAGAATGTGTTATCCTAGAAGAGAAATGTAAAAGACTAGAGTCTAGGGTTGATGAGGGTGACAACACAAATACAGAGTTGAAGAACCAAGTTCATCAACTTGAAAATAAGATTCTAGAACTCAGATCTGAAATCATTAAACTGAAATTAGGGACAGGTAAGAAAAAGGCTGATCAATCAGTTCTCATCCTAGAAGAAAATCTAGGAAAAATGAAAAATGAACTGTACAAGAAAGATGAATTGATTAAAGTCTTAAAAGAATATTTAGGAAAGGTAAAGCATGAACTATACAGAACATGCAAATGGAACAAGGCTTCTGATGCACTCTCCTGGCTGCAAGAACATCATAGTAGCAACAAGAGAGGACTTGGATTTGGGACACAAGCTCCAAAATGGGATCCCAAAAACAAGTATCTCACACTTCCTGAGAATAAGATCTGCACACACTGTGGTAAAACTGGCCATTAAAAAAATGAATGTAATGCTAGAGAAAAGGCCAGTCAAAAGAACAAAGCCTTTGTTAAAGAAAAGCACAAACTGCCTAGTTGGGCAAAGAAAAATTTGATTTATCCTTTTGCCCATAGAAAGGGACCCAAACTAGTTTGGGTTCCTAAGACTAACCCATGATTTTCTTTTGCAGGTCCAAGTGAAGGGGAGTAGCCAAATATGGTACATGGATAGTGGCTGCTCAAAACATATGACTGGTAACAAGGACCAGTTCCTTTCACTTGAGAACCTAAAAGGAGGTAATGTCTCCTTTGGAAATGGAAAGAAAGGTGAGATCATTGCTGTTGGAAAGGTAGGAAAGACAGACTCTCATTTCATTGAGAATGTCTATTTGATAGATGGCTTAAAGTATAGCCTGATAAGTGTGTCACAACTGTGTGACAGAGGTAACCTTGTGGCTATTACTTCCACAAAATGTTTTGTTATTAGCCTTACTACTGACAAGATTGTTTTGCAGGGAAGGAGAGTTAACAATATTTACATTGTAGATTTGTCAACTCTCTATGAAAATGAACTCACTTGCTTGAGTGTGGTAATTAATGATCCCCTCCTTTGGCACAAAAGACCCGGCCATGCCAGTCTAAATCAATTAAACAAATTAGTATCCAAGGACTTGGTGATAGGGTTACCTAATATCAAGTTCAAGGAAGACAGTTTGTGAGGCATGTGCAAGGGGGAAGCAGGTAAGGTCATCCTTTAAACCTAAGAAAATGGTAAGTACTTCCAAGACATTGGAACTGGTTCATATGGATCTTTGTGGTCCAATAAGAGCCATGAGCAGAGGTGGTAAAAGATATGTAATGGTGCTAGTTGATGATTATTCTAGATTTACCTGGGTATTGTTTCTAACTTCTAAAGATGAAGCATTTGAAATGTTCACTGCTTTTGTTAGAAAAACCCAGAAACAATTAGGGAATCAACTTGCATCCATTAGGTCTGATCATGGAACTGAATTTGAAAATGCAAAGTTTGCTGAATTTTGTGATGAAAATGGAATAGATCATAATTTCTCTGCCCCTAGGACTCCTCAGCAAAATGGGGTAGTTGAGAGGAAGAACAGGACCCTTGAGGATATGGCAAGGACCATGTTACTTTCCAGTAAACTACCTCATAGCTTCTGGGCAGAGGCTATAAACACTGCTTGTTATATAATTAATAGATGCATGACCAGACCTCTTGTAGAGAAAACTCCCTATGAGTTACTTAAAGGGAGAAAACCAAACATATCCCATCTTAGGGCTTTTGGTTGCAAGTGCTATGTGCACAATAATGGCAAAGACTCCCTAGGTAAGTTTGATCCCAGAAGTGATGAGGGAGTATTCTTGGGATATTCTTCACATAGCAAAGCATATAAAGTGTTTAATAAAAGAACTCTATGTGTTGAAGAAAGTGTACATGTTGTGTTTGATGAATCTAACACTCTTTTTGAGAGACAGGAACATGAAGATGAAGCCATTGGACTGGTGAGACAATTGACTGAAGTCACAGCACAAGTCAAGGTGGCATCAAAGGAAGGAGCAGGTGATGGAACAGGTCCTTTCACCCAGGGCAACCTGACAGGGGGAACCAATCTGAGAGAAACTGTACAAAATTCTCTGAAGGATCCTGTACCTGAACCTGTTCCTCTGCAGCATAACAATGAAGGAGAAACTAGCAGGAACCAGCTGGTGGGGAGATCTTACAAGTACTTGAGTTCTCATCCCATTGAGAACATCATCAATGATCCAACATCTGGAGTCAAGACTAGATCACAACTGAAGAACCTGTGTGCATTTGATGCCTTTTTGTCTCTCATTGAACCTAAAAATGTGAGTGAAGCTCTACAAGATGCAGATTGGATCAATGCTATGCAAGATGAGCTCAATCAGTTTGAAAGAAGCCAAGTCTGGCACTTGGTTCCAAGACCTAAGGACAGGTCAGTCATTGGGACAAAATGGGTCCTCAGGAACAAGCTAGATGAAGATGGAACAGTTACAAGAAACAAGGCAAGGTTGGTGGTTCAAGGCTATAGTCAAGAGGAAGGCATTGATTATGATGAGACTTTTGCTCCAGTTGCTAGACTTGAAGCAATTAGACTCCTCATAGCCTTTGCAGCACATATGGAATTCACTCTTCATCAAATGGATGTCAAAAGTGCCTTCCTAAATGGCTATCTCAAAGAAGAAGTTTTTGTGAAACAACCTCCAGGATTCGAAAGCAAAGAATGTCCTGATCATGTATACAAGCTAGATAAAGCTCTCTATGGTCTCAAGCAGGCCCCAAGAGCTTGGTATGAAAGATTGTCAAAATTCCTTCTGGAGCATGGGTACAAAAGAGGTAAAATTGACATCACTTTATTCTTAAGGGAAAAAGGTAAAGATCTTCTTGTTGTACAAATATATGTTGATGATATAATATTTGGGGCCACTACAGATAGGTTGAGCAAGGAATTTGCAAAATTAATGGGCAGTGAATTTGAAATGAGTATGATGGGTGAACTTAACTTCTTCCTAGGCTTGCAGATAAAATAAAGCTCAAATGGAACCACGATTCATGAACAGAAATATACAAAGGAACTAATCAAGAAGTTTAAAATGGAGGAATCTAAAGAAATAGATACATCTATTGCAACTGCCACTAAATTAGATGTTGATGAACCTGGTTCATCAGTTGATCAAAAGTTGTATAGGGGTATGATTGGTTCACTCTTGTATCTTACTGCCAGCGGACCTGACATTGTTTTCAGTGTAGGACTTTGTGCACGTTTTCAGGCTAATCCAAAAGAGTCACATTTGACTGCTGTCAAAAGGATATTGAGATACCTGAAAGGGACCACTGAATTATGCCTATGGTATCCTAAAGGTAGTAATTTTGATCTAGTAGAATATGCTGATGCTGACTATGCAGGTTTTCTAGTGGATAGAAAAAGCACTTCAGGTATAGCTCACTTTCTTGGTTCTTGTCTTGTATCATGGGCCACCAAGAAACAGAATTCAGTAGCCCTATCTACTGCTGAGGCTGAGTATGTAGCTGCTGCATCTTGTTGTGCTCAACTACTGTGGATCAAGCAACAATTAGTAGACTTTGGTATACAAGTGGGATGCATACCAATATTCTGTGATAACACTAGTGCTATAAGCATGACAAAGAACCCCGTTCATCACAAAAGGACTAAGCACATAGATGTTAGACACCACTTCTTAAGAGACAACTATGAGAAAGGGCTAATCTCCATAGAATTATGTGCAACTGATAAACAAATAGCTGACATCTTCACTAAGGCTTTAAGTAGAGAACATTTTGAAAGAAACAGGTTGGAGTTAGGGATGATTAAGATCACCTAAAAGGACCAGTTTAGAAAGCACAATGAAAAAAAAAAATTGGTTGGGAGTTCTTAATTTTTGTGAATATTAGACTAATTTCTACTCAATCTCATACTGTAAATAGTATACTCTTGTGACATGTGTCTATGAAATTCATTAATCTCTTACAAAATTTCTATTTTGTCATTTGAGGCATAATCAAGAGAAGTTTCACTTGAAGAACCTGGTTCATCAAATTATGCTCAT
>MU768713.1:40185-69529 GCA_026770625.1 Nicotiana glauca
CCCGGGCCCACGTGGTCAAAACCCGAGGTTCAAACCAAAATCCGGTTACCCATTCCCCCCACGAGTTCATGTCTATGATTTGTTTTGAAATCGGACCTCAAATTGAGGTCCAAATCCCCAATTTTAAGAAAACCTATGTTCTACCCAAAATCCCCATTTTCACCCATGAAAACCTTGATTTTTAAGATGAAAACATGATAAATGATGTTAAAGATTGAAGAAATTAAGTGAAAATCAACTTACAAGTGGATTGGAGAAGAAAGTTTTCTTGGAAAATCGCCTATGGAGTGTTTGAGTTGAGAGATATGAAAAATTGGGTGAAAATTCGACTAAGTATGAAAATGCAGGTCTCTGATGTCGCAATTGCGAACAGGGGTTCGCAATTGCGAACCCCGACCAAATATGGGAATTGCAAAGTTGAGTTCGCATTTGCAAACTATGAGGGATACTGGAAAGTTCGCATTTGCGAAAAACAGGTCGCATTTGCAAAGGTCCAATATCGCAATAGCGGACAAAGGTTCGCATTTGCGAAGGTTGAGGCTAAATGCGGGCATCGCATTTGCGATCGATTTCTTCACATTTTCGAAAGAAGCTGCCCAGGGGATATTTCTCATTTGCGATAAAAAGCTCGCAATTGCGAGCTCGCATTTGCGAAGCCTGCAGAACTGAAGCACACCAGGTTTTTCAACAATGAGAAAAGTAATCTGATGCCTATCCAAAACTCTCCCGAGCCCTCGGGGCTCCAAACCAATTATGCACACAACTTCAAAAACATCCTACGGACTTGATCGTGCGATCAAATTACTAAAATAACATCATATACATAGAATCGAGCCTCAAAACACATGATTTTCATTTCAAACTTTCTTAAGCTTTCAAACTTGGAACTCATAGTCCGAAACACATCAAACGACGTCCGATTTCGACCAAACTTCACAGAAAGTGCTTAAACAATATATAAGACTTTTTCCGGGCGTTGGAACCAAAATACGAGCCTGATACCATAGTCTTTTAATCAATTTTCATTTTTATTTTCCTTAATAATTTCAGAAAAAATAATTTAACAGAAAAATCCTTTTACTCGGGTTCTAGACCTCGAATTTCGACTCCGGGCACATGCCAGAGTCCTATATTTTTCTACGGACCCACCGAGACCGTCAAATCACGGATCCGGGTCCGTTTACCAAAAATATTGACCGAAGTCAACTTTAACCATATTAATATCAAAATTCTTCAAATTTTTCATAGATTTCACATATTTCAACATAAAAGCTTTTCAGCTGCGTGCCCGGACTGCGCGTGCAAATCGAGGCAGCTAAAAGTGAGGTTTTCAAGGCCTCGGAAGTACGGAAAAAGGGATAAATATGGTGATGACCCCTTTGGGTTGTCACAATAACTACGGGCTCAGACCCAAAAATGCATAAACCATAAACTACGGGCTCATGACCAAATATACATAAAGCAGAAACTACTGCCTTAGGCCCAAATATGCATAAAGCATATAAACTACAGCCTCAGGTCCAATACAGATGTTTAACATTCAGAGATTTAAATTCAGGAACTAAAAATCATACTACAATAGGTGATGCTGAAATACTGAATCATATTGAGTTATATGATTCTGAATACTGAATAGGACTAGATTAAGACATGTATTCTTGAACTGATTATGAAAACTGAAACTTCAATTGTTTATGACATGCTATCTAGACTGAGACTCATGAGCATCAAAACCAAATCTATATTGATTAGGCATTGAGCTCACAATGTTTAGTATGAAAGTCATGAACGAGTTATGAATCTAGAGAATAGAAGTTCATCAACTATTCAAGGAACTAAGTTTAACTATCTTTGTGAGATAATTAGTAATGTTGTAAAAGAAACATAGTGTAGGGAGAATCATTGATATTTTCAAACATAGAAAGTTATACTCACATATCTTAACTTCTGATCTTGAGCATAATACAACATTCGTCAACCCTTTCAACTTTAATCTATAGTAATACAAGTCAAAGGCACTCCATATTAGCAATAATACTCATATTTTGGTCACTTAGGTATTTTATCAAATATTTGGTGGGCATAAAGCTTCATAGTCCTTATTAATGGTGTTTCTATTCCCCAACAACCTATTCTTTTGCTCCTAAATAATACTTAAATCTCAAATTGTTATAATCAATACCATTCTTCATCACCCATAAGACAAACAACAACCTTAACCAATAATCAACAATCAATAACCTAAACCTATAGACGTTAATGCTTAATTTTCTATCAAACTCATCAACTCATATCTCATGAACTACGGTCTATAATAACTAATCTAATGCTTTAATCAAGTAAAGGGTGAAGATATTACCTTTTTGATGTTCAATCCTCTTGAATTCAAGTTTTAGGGTTTTGTCTCTCAAAACTGATGTCAGAATCGAATATCTAATGATTTGGAGGGTTAACCTTTGTTAATAAGATGTTGGAAAATTAGAATTAACTTAGAATCACCATTAAAACTTACCTTGGATGGTGGAGGGACCTTTGAGGAGTTAGGTTCTTGAGAGCTTCCCTTTCTAGAGCAAGTTTTTCTATTTTGAGGTGTAAGGGACGAAGTAAGGCTTTAAAAATGACCCCCGGGTGTTCTCCCAAGCACCTGAAGGCCCAAACGCACACCTAAACACAAACCAAGAAAATTGATGGGTTTTCAGTATTTTATGTTTTGATGATATAACAAACTTGTCATAAATAACCAGATAGAGCACCTGGCGCACAGGACATATATTTCATGTAAACTAATCTAAGTCTGAAAATCAGCAAAGGGAGAAACACAACAGGGACCTGATGATCTGGCTTTTAGGGTTCTCCGACATAAGCAAGTCAGAGATTGTACGCAATCAAGATAAAGAGGAACACAATAGGGATATGCTGCTTCAGGGTTCTCTGACAAAAAGTACAATTCAAGTACACAACTGGAATGTGACAAAAGAAAGTGACCATATGGCAACTGTTACAGAAGAGGAACACAACTAAGACCTGGTCTGTCGGTATGTCCTGACAGGAAGTACAAAGCCTACTATCCAGTTGGAATGCAACTGCTCAGAAGTGGATGTGCAGACTATGCAGCAGTCACTTCTCTCTGGGAAAAAGTACACCAAGAGTTGACATCACTATCCATTGTGATATCTTTTATGATTAAACAACCTGGTACAAGACACATTTTCTTTGTGCATTCAGTGATATTCTCTCAAGCATAACAAAGTTCATCTAGCATTGAAGTCATTGTGTTCAAGAACAAGAAAACAACTCCACTAAGGATCAGCTTCTAATCGAGTGTTATGAACGTCCATAGTTGAGTTGTAATCTTGTTAATTATTCTACATTGTCATTCCTAGTTTGCTTTCTTAGAAGCGTTGTATTAGGAACAAACCAAATTTGTAAACTTTAGAGTTTATGTTGTGACTAGGAATAGTCATAAGTTAAATCCTCTGTAACTAGGAGAGTTATAGAGTGGCTTGTGGTGGTGCATCACAAGTTAGTTTGAAATCTTTGCAATAGGGTATTTGCAAAGTGGCTTGTAATAGGTATATTACAAGTTAGTTGAGTTTAAAGCCTAAAGGTGTAGGTCGTGATTTTTTCTATCCCCTTGTGTGGGATTTTTCCATGTAGAAAATCTCTAGCCTTCTTTACATGCAGTCGCTACTGCATTCAACATATCAGTCTCATAGAGTACCAGGTACTCTATAGTTTGGTGGACTCATATAAGTCAACAATTGGTATCAGAGCAGGTTTCTCCTATCAGGCTAACACCTAGGAAGAATCCACAATGGCTGATCTACTAAGCTTTGAAGAAGGACAATCAACCTATAGACCTCCCAGATTCAATGGACAATACTATGACTGGTGGAAGACCAGGATGTATGATTTCATTATGGCAGAAGATTCAGAGATGTGGGACATTGTATGTGATGGTCCATATGTTCCCATGAAGAAGATTGAAGAAACAGAGCAAATGGTGCCGAAAGGAAGAAGAGAGTACAATGACATTGACAGAAAAGCTGTAGAAAAGAACCATCGTGCTAAGAAAATCTTGATATGTGGCATAGGACCTGATGAGTACAACAGAGTCTCAGCTTGTAAAACTGCCAAACAAATATGGAAGGCGTTGCAAAATGTTCATGAAGGAACCACTCATGTCAAACAATCCAAAATTGACATGCTCACACATAATATGAACTCTTTAGGATGAAGGATGATGAATCTATAAAATATATGCACACTAGATTCACCTCTATCATAAATGAGCTTCATTCACTTGGAGATGTCATTCCCAGAAATAAGCTCGTAAGGAAAATCCTCAGCGTCCTACCTAGGTCTTGGGAAAGTTAGGTAAATGCCATCACGAAAGCTAAAGATCTACAGACTCTGGCCATGGATGATTTAATTGGTAATCTAAAAACTTACGAGATGAAAAGAAAGAAAGATAGTGAAGGATGAGAGTCTAAGAAGGAAAAGAACTTGGTGCTTAAAGGAGAACAGAGTGATTCAAGTGATGAAGATAGTGACATGGCCTACCTTTCTAAGAGATTTCAAAAATTGGTTCAAAGAAATGGTGGCATACTAAAGTGGGATAGCTCAAGAAAAACAAGGAACAACGATTTCTGTTATGGATGTGGAAAGTCAGGGCATTTCATCAAAGACTGCCCACTTACGAAACAGGAGCAGTACAAGCACAATCCTGACAAAGTAGGAAAAGGGAACCTGGTTCGAGAGAAAAGATTCAATCAAAAAAGTATTGCAGACAATATCGTTAAGCATGCCCTTGTTGCTTGGGAAGACTCCTCAAGTGAATCCGAAAGGGAATCAGATGTAGAAAACAGTTCCCTGTTTGCAGTAGAATCTAAAGCAACAAAGTATGACTCACTGTTCGCACTGATGGCTCAGTCAGATGATGATGATGAATACGATGAGGTACGCTTCCGGGATGTTCAGAGAAATCTGAAATTCTATTCTTCCAAGAAGCTAAGGTCTTTATCAAATGTCTTAATTGATGCCTATTATATCCTTATAAACGATAATGAGACCCTCACAGTAGAACTAGGAGAGGCAGAGAAATCTAGAGATGATCTAGTAGTATGTGTTGTAGACCGAGATGAGACCATAGCTAATCTTGAAATAGAGAAGGAGTCCTTGAATGAAAGAATAACCAGTGTGGAAAATGAGAGAGATGACCTGATTATAGTATTTGTTGATCTAAAAGAAACAATATAAGGCCTTCACAATGAGAAACATGCCTTAGAAGAAAAAGTCGCATCTACTGAAGAGGAAAGGGATGACTTGTTAGCAATATGCGTTGATCTATAGGAAACCATTAAGGGACTAAACAGAGAACATAGGAATGTAAGTTTTGGTGAAGGGAAGGAAGTAGCCAGTGAGTCGCACATCTTGCTAGAAAAGGAGTTAACTGTTGTAAAAACTAGTCTTTGTAGTGAATCGAGAGAAATCAGCAACTCCAAGCTGATTTAGAGAAAGTAAAAAATGATCTTGAAAAATCCTTGAAGTGAACTTGGTCCTCAGATGTTGTTACTGCCATGTATCTCAACAATAGTCGAAACAAGCAGGGAATCGAGTTTCAAAGGGAGAAAACTCCCTACAACCCACACAGCAAGTATGTCATTGTACCTGATAGCTGGCTATGTACCCAATGTGGAAACAATGGACATTTTAAAGAAAATTTTCAAGCCAGGGTTCAGTCTATTTAGAAGAACAAAGCGTTCACTGATAGAGTGACTAGTAGCAAAGGACCTGGTACCACTCGCAAAAAGCGGATGCTGCCTGCGTGGACTAGGAAATCTCTCATTCATCCTTTTTATAATAACAAGGGACCCAAAATAGTTTGGGTTCCTAAATCTAACCTTTGATGTGCATGTGCTGGGAGCAGTGAGAAGAAGCAGACTGCGATAGACTATGAATAGTGAAGGCCTAAATCACGCAGCTGGAAATATCATGAAATGCTTCTCACTATAATTCCTGCAGGAAGGGAATGCATCCTTGAGAAGAAATTAAAGGGTATATTCTCTGTGAATGAAAAAGCAGAAAAGTTCTCTTGACAATCGAACAGGAAAAGACGGAACTGGAAAATAATGTATGGATAGTGCTCATTGCCTATGGAATCACCAAAAATTCTGGGAAAAGGGAATGAACACTGCTCTCTACTTGAGAACAGGTGTCGAACCAGGTCCTTCCTAGATCAAAACTCGCCCAGAACCTCTAATTGGACAAAAATGCCTTGCTCCTGACAACAAGAAGGATCAACTTGGGAAGCACAATGCAAACATACGAGTGAGGGAATCCTTCTGGGGAGCAACCCACAAAACAAGGTCAAAAGGTCTCCAACAAAGAAAGCATTAAATGGTAGGAGATGATCATGGGGCATTTCACAAGACACCCTCCCTTGTCAAAAAAGAAAACCGTGAGGATTAATATAATGAACCAATCCTGTCTTTGGGAAATATCTGAGGCTTCAAATCAGGAGGATGATAAAGTGAGAAAAATGAAGGAGACTAGAAAAAGACAATGCAACATCATTCTCCGTGTCTCACAAAGAACCTAGTACGTTACTTGCTATCAATGAAACTAAAGGAAGAAGCAAAGATACAGCTCATGGCACTACACAAACAACAGAACATAGTATGGTAAATCAAATTAACCTCCATACTTCTATCCTCAACCAACTTCTATCTCAAATTGGAAAACCAAAGTGCACTTATGATGATTCATGCCTCATCTTCTGGGAGACAAGGAAGCAAAACGAAATGACCTCATCAACAACTGGAGAAAATTTTGAAGGGTGAGATCCTCCTCTGAGGATCAATATGAATGAATGATTGATGGGTGGAAAGCACTGCAAAACCAAACACCAAACTCCATATATCGGCATCAAAGCCTTAAGAAATGAACATTCCGGAGAAATCAAGGAGAAGATGGAGTCACAGGAATCCAATGAAGAACTTGATCTTTAATTTGTCAGTTGTGTAAGAGACCATCAGATAAATTTAGCTAAAGAGTTTTCTGACCAAGCCTAACTCACATCAATACTGTTGTAGGTAAACACTCTTGACGATCATAGAACTTAAAGGTATGGCTATAAACTGCGAAAAGGGAGCTGCTAAAACCTTGTGCAAAACACTGCTCTGATATCAGGTTCTTGTATTTCAAGTTAGTAGTAAAGTGCTTATTATGCATGTCCTCTTAAAATAAATAAATAAAAAAATTTGTTAACAAAATTAATTTAAATGCCACATCATCCGACTTTTACGCATCTGTGTCATGTCTTGTCTTTCAAATCCTTCATCCTCTTTGCACGGTAACACTTTCCCACAAACCTACCGCCATTTTTTTAAAACTAATCAGAACCTGTTTCGCTCACTACTCATCATTAGCCCTTCTTCCAACAAAATCTTCTTTTTCTGTCAAGGCAAATCATGGACCTTCATCTATTCTGTACAGCTGGGATCTTTTCTTCGTCTCTGTCTATACTCGTTTATCAAGTATTAATCTGATGATGATCAAAAAATCATCTTACTCTCGCACCATTGACATCGCTCCCACTTCATCATTATTCTTGAAATCATCCCCAGCGCGCCATTATTTCACACCCTCTATCACCTTGCCAACTCATGTTCCTCCTCCACTTCTATAGTTTTTCCATTCCTGATAAACCTTGTTTACCATTATTTTGAGAATTATATGTCTAGTCAATCATGCGATCTCATCAAAGATCACACAGGAGGCTGTACTCCTCAAGTATCAGAAGTCCTTGAGGATGATCCTGACCAGTATTTGAATACCTCCATGTTGGACTCAGTAACTCTCAAGGAGTCACCAGAAAAGGAAGCAGCTCATAACATCATGGCTATAGCTGCTAAAAGTGTGATAAATGAAGGAGCATATCTCTCATCTGAGTACCAGTGGGAAGAAATTCCATTCCTAGGAGATGTAAGAACTACAACACTCCTCGAGTCATTGGCTCTTGAGATATTCTCAGAAAAGACCTTCTGATGAACCTGATACCCTTCCATGCAAACCTACTCCTGCACCTTCCCTTCACTCCAAGCTCTTAGAGACTTCCTCCAAATCACTCACTATCAGGTCACTATAGCAAGAGAGCTCTGAGTCCTTGTTTCAGAAAAATAAAAGGAGTGTCAATACAAGGAAAAACAGTAAAATAAATTCAAAGGATTTCATCAAAAGAGTGTCAGTAAACCAAGTAGATCAAGATGCTTCCAAGGAACCTGGTTCCTCAATACAACAATCTATGACAATTCAACAGTCTATGAATAGGATCATCGATAAAACTGTTGAGAAACAGAAAGGGTCATGTGTGAGGTACAGTAGCAAGTTTAAACGGAGTCTAACTGAGCTAGTTATCTCTGAGGACAATGCTATGGGAATGGCAAGCTGGAAAGGAAAGTCTAATGAAGGGTCTAGCAAATAAAAGGAGGAAAATGTTAAGGAACCTGGTACAATAAATCTACTACCTGTGATAGTGGTCTTTGGCAGTAGCGATTAAGAACTCAGAAAGTGTTGTGGGGTCGTACATTTGATCCAGCAATTTTGGATATTACAGGGATGAGACAAATTCTGGAGATTGTGGAATTTCAACAATGGGAATACTTGTTTGAAGAGAGAATGCCTCTGGTGTACGAAGATTTAGTACAAACATTTTACGCATCTCTTTTCACTGTTGAGGGAGATCATATTTGTGCACTTGTAAATGGAGTAGACATAGTACTCCACGCTTCGACGTTGGGGAAGATTCTCAGAATTCCGTGTGAAGGTATGTTCTCAATTAAGGGTGTCTATGGAGTAAACTTTCTGAGAGCTATCATGAAAGAACAAGGTATTCAACAGGGGGAATACGTGCATAAGAAGGTTTTGCTTCCTGAGTACCAGCTTCTCTTTGTACTGGTCAATAAAGTGCTCTTACCCCGCTCCGAGAGGTGCTCTATTGCCACAAGATTGGACATCGTGTTAATGGAAGCACTCGATGAGTTTGCCCCAATCAATCTGCCTGCGATCATATGTATAAGGTGGAAAATTTCAAGGGTGGAAATCATGGGTTACCCTATAGATTTCTCCTCACTCAGGTGTTCAGATTCTATAAGGTCCCCTTGGGGAATCCCAGAGTAGGCACACGCAAGCATACCTTCTCTAAGATCACTCTAGAAGAATGTGAATGTATTGAAAAGGTTAGTGAAAGAATCTCTACCATATCTCAGCTAATCAATGTTCAAAACGTAGCCTCTGAAGAGATAAGAAGGCTGAGGACTCAAAATGCCATACTGGAAACTCAGCTAAGTCAAGCAGTTAACTGACCTGATTTTGTACATGAGGAGATTACATGACTGACAAAGGAAAATGAGAGACTTTGGACTCAATTACTTAAAGAACAATAGTCCTCAAATGCTAGACTGGACCTGGTTCTCAAAACTATGTCTCTCTCTTCTTCCAAGCCTTCTTCATTTAGTACCCCCTAGAATCTTCTTTGTGTCAAGCTACTTTTGCTCCAATCTCCTGTGGCTGCTGTTTTACTTTTGTTTGCATGTTTTTGTTGTGATGTCATGTTGTACTTAACCATTACTGATCCTGAATTACTCGGTACAATGTAAACATTAATGAAACAGCTTCCTTTTTGTTGCTTGTACAATCCTATGTTCCTTTGGCTTCTCTTTTCGTTCATGTTGTCTGCACATATGTAGAATGAGCTAGCCATGTTAGAATTCTTTATGCTTATTATCTGTTGGTGCTCTTCTTTATTTCTATCCTTTTTAATGATGCCAAAATGGGGAAGAAATCTTAGATTAAGGGGGAACTTAAGTGAACTTCAGTGTGATGAAGTTCTTAGATTAAGGGGGAACTACAGGCATCTCATTTGGTTATTTTTGCTCTAAACAAATAGTGTCCATGCCTAAGTTTGCCATCATCAAAAAGGAAGAAATTGATGGGTTTTCAGTATTTTATGTTTTTGATGATCTAACAAACTTGTCATGAAGAAGATAGAGCACCTGACGCATAGGACATACATTTCATGTAAACTAATCTAAGCTTGAAAATCAGCAAAGGGAGAAACACAACAGGGACCTGATGATCTGGCTTTTTAGGGTTCTCCGACATAAGCAAGTCAGTGATTGTACGCAATCAAGATAAAGAGAAACACAACAGAGACATGTTGCTTCAGGGTTCTCTGACAAAAAGTACAAGTCAAGTACACAGCTGGAACGTGACAAAAGAAAGTGACCATCTGGCAACTGTTACAGAAGAGGAACACAACTAGGACCTGGTCTGTCGGTATGTCCTGACAGGAAGTACAAAGCCTACTATCCAGCTGGAATGCAACTACTCAGAAGTGGATGTGCAGACTGTGCAGCAGTCACTTCTCTCTGGGAAGAAGTACACCAAAAGTTGACATCACTATCCATTGTGATATCTTTTATGATAAACCAACCTGGTACAAGACACATTTTCTTTGTGCATTCAGCGATATTATCTCAAGCATAACAAAGTTCATCTAGCATTGAAGTAATTGTGTGTGTCAAGAACAAGAAGACAAATCCACTAAGGATCAGCTTCTAATCGAGTCTTATGAACGTCCATAGTTGAGTTGCAATCTTATTAATTGTTCTACATTGTAATTCCTAGTTTGCTTTCTTAGAAGCGTTGTATTAGGAACAAACCAAATTCGTAAACTTTAGAGTTTATTTTGTGACTAGGAATAGTCATAAGTTAAATCCTCTGTAACTAGGAGAGTTATAGAGTGGCTTGTGGTGGTGCATCACAAGTTAGTTTGAAGTCTTTCCAATAGGGTGTTTGCAAATTGGCTTGTAATAGGTATATTACAAGTTAGTTGAGTTTAAAGCTTACAGGTGTAGGTCGTGGTTTTTTTTATCCCCTTGTGTGGGATTTTTTCACGTAGAAAATCTTTGGCCTTCTTTACATTCAGTCGTTACTGTATTCTACGTATCAGTCTCACAGAGGACCAGGTACACTATAGTTTGGTAGACTCATATAAGTCAATAGGAATATCACTGCCACAAGTGTGCGACCATGCACGGGACCGTCTGGGCGCGCACCTGGATGTGCATAATATACATTGTCCAGTAAAATACACATAACTTTTTTCATAGATATCTGTTTAGGCTCCAAAATATATCGTTGGAAAGCTATTTCAAAGGAATACAACTTTCTTGTTTTACGTTTTCTCAACTTTCTTACATATTTTCGCTACATCCTGATAGAAAACAGACTTTTCGTAAACTTAGTCGATTTTAATCAAATCTTATGCACCTCACTCTCCGTCTTAATTCCAAAATAACTATTTCCACCCATACTCATCCCTATAGGAATTCACATGTCTAAAATGTAATATTACTACTCATTTAACACGCCCACGCCTAAGCCAAATTTACTGAGTGTTATATTATCTCCCCCTTGGGATCATTCGTCCCTCGAACGATTGTCCTGACTGTAACTACGGCTATCTATGGACCTTATAAGGATCTGGAGGAAATGTATGAACTTTGAACTTTCATGAACGCTTGCATACTATACAGAATGAATATATGATTACTGAACTGCTGAGAATTGTGCTGAATGACTACTGCATTGACTGAATATTGAGCTAACTGAATACTGAAAGACATGGAGATTATAATATAAGGTCTATGGAAAGGTTAATTACCTTCAACATTCTCCAAAACACCCGCCAACTATTATAGCATATCACAAGCCTCACATGACATCATAATGTGCATAACCTGAAACATATACGTGAATACTGGTCTGTCGTGGATACATGAATACTGAACTAACATGGATATATGAATACTAAACCGGCAAGTCTATGTGAGTATTAAACTAAAATCAATATCTGCTTACTAAGTTGGCATGAATAACTGATTATTGGACTAACATGAGTATCTGAGTACTGAACTAACATGAGTATTTGATTACTAGAAACTTGAATGTTATAACATGACACATGAAGTACTGGTATACATCCGCCAATTCTGGTGGCAACTCTAACTCATAAGCTACTTGTCCAACATTTCGTAGGATCCTATACGGCCCGATATATATGGGACTGAGCTTTCCTTTCTTCCAAAATATTATAACACCTTTCATAGGCCAAAATTTTAGAAACACCCAATCATCAATTCGAAACTCTAGGTCTCTACACCGTACGTCCGAATAGGACTTCTGGCAACTTTGAGCCATCTTCAAAATCTCTTGAATCAACTTGACTTTCTCCATATCCTGATAAACCAAATATGGTCTTAGAGCTGTCAATATGGGCTGGGCCGGGCTAGCCCAGCCCACATGGGCTTTAGCAATTGACGGGCTGGGCTGGGCTAAACCACCATTTTGATGGGTCTTATAATGGTCAGCCCACCCCAGTCCTATATAGGCCGCGGGACCCTACGGGCCGGCCCATTATTTTTAAAAATATAATTTTATATTTTTTCTATAAGTTCTGACCTAAAAAAAGATAATTATTTAAAAGTTAAAAAAATATTTAATTGGAAAAAATACGCAAAACTTAATAACTTTTTATATTATTCCAATATATCATAATAAATACTAAAAAAGGTAAAAGACGGGACTATATTTCATTCACTAAAAGTCAAAACTAAAACAAACTATTCAAGAGAACGTTCATGATGCTTATAAGATATCCAACACATCATCTTCATCAAACACATTTGAATCCGCTTGTGACAAGGTTTTCTAACATCTTCACTCTCATCTACAATTCATATGCAATATTAATTAGTTAAATATTAAAAATAATTAAATTTTAAAATTAATAATATTTAAATTCACATAAAAAATATTACCAGCTTGAGTTTGGGAAAACCTATGCAGCCAATTTTAAGTAGTAACAAGTGTTTGGACATTTTCATAATAAATGCAACTTTTGTACTTTGTAAGAACAGGACATCAATGCTAAATATAGATTCCTATGGTACAATGGTAATAAGAATGCTAAGTACATCACACACCATCATTGAAAGATCGGGATATTTTCTAGAATGGTCCTTCCAATACATGACAACATCACCTCTTGAAACTTCTCAAGATCAAGTTTTAGTTCCTCTTAGTAAAGATCCAATTTTGACTTTCCATATATAAAGGCAGTATACTTTTTATATTTTATATATTTTAAATAAATATTTTATTAGGCCCACGGACCGGCCTGGCCCAACCTCAATCAAGCCTCGCGGGCCGCGGGCTTACTCGGATCGGGCTTAAAAGCCTCGTTTTTTAACGGTCTCCAAAAATTCTAGTCCAGCCCTGCTAAATCACGGGTTGGGCTGGGCTGGACCAACGGGCCAAGCCCATATTGATAGCTCTATCTGGTCTCAACAACTCTGCTTCGCCAACTTCGAACGAGCCTATTGGCGATCTGCACCTCCGCCCATACAGAACTTCGTACATTGCCATTGTAATACTAGAATGGTAGTTGTTATTATAAGCAAACACAATGAGAGGTATGTGATCATCCCAATTACCTTTAAAATCAAGGATATATCCTCAAGTGTCTGAATAGGCGCTCACTTGGTAAGTTGATCTACAATCACTAAATCAAATCATGCTATTAAAATGAGCGAGATAATCCTATTATAAAGTCTATATTTACCATCTCCACTCAAGAATATGTGTATGTGGTAAAACACTGAGCTTTCTGCTGCTCAACTTTTACTTGCTCACAATTCGGACACTTTGCCACAAAGTTTGTGATGTTCTTTTTTATGTCATTCCACAAATAAATCTCCTTGAGATCATGATACATCTTTGAGGAACCTGGGTGGATAGAATACCTTTAATTATGGGCTTTTAGCATGATCTTTCTCTGTAAGTCCATCTATGTCTGGAACATACAATCTGTCTTGGTAGCTCAAAGTACTATCATCTCGCGTTCGAAAGTTGAACTCCTAGCTTGGCTAAGCGGTGAACTTTTTCACCATAGTTCGCTTGTCTGCCTCAGTCATGAGTTATGCTTCCCATACTTGATTATCTTTTTAAGGTACTTCCTGAAAACACTTATAGTATTGTTATGGGCTAAGTTTTTGAATAGTACACTGAATATTAAAGTCTCGTGCAATGGCACTACCCTCGTGATGCATAACTAGGCATGAATTTATTATTTTTATATCCCATGCTAACTATGTGGATTTTAAATCTCACTTACTGACGATTTTTCCATCTCCCCTTTAGGCCAAATTAAAGGTTAAGGTTTTCCCAAATCCTTACAGATTTTTATGAAATCTTGCTAGAAGGCAGACCTTTCGTAAACTTAGTCAATTTTAAATGAAATCTTATGCACCTCACACTCTGTCTGAATTCCAAAACAACTATTTCCACCCGTACTCATCCCAATAGGACTTCACTTGTCTAAAATATAACATTACTACTCATTTAACACGTCCACACCTAAGCTGAATTTACAAAATGTTACAGTAGCACCTTACCCTCCGAAATCTTAAGTGAAAAATGTACATACTCATGATTCTTTTACAAAAATCATAAATAATTTAAATCTTACTAATTAATGACATTCATAATTTATATGGTTTTTCGCTACAAATTAAAGGGGCTCTTTCCTTTCATGGAAGAAGTCTATATTAGGATATCCAAATTAATTACCTCATTCATCATATGCGTGTTATTTTTCTAATATCCCAAATCTAAATGATATGTTCGACTTAAAAACTATATTAGAAAAGATATTGCAGAAAGGTAAGACATTTTAAAATGGTTTAGATTTCCATTAACGCAAAAGAGAAAGAAAAAAGGACCGAAGAAATATAACGGCAATCTTTTCAGGTGTTCATGATTTATTAAAGTGACGCAAAATTGTAATGATCAATATCACTACAAAAAAAACCCAATTACCAACAAAAAAAATGTTGGTAAATTGATCAAATTGGTTGGCATTTTGAATTACTAACAGATTATCAACGGATATTAACCCGTTGCTAAAAGGCTCGATGGTAAATTTTACCAACCATATTGAATTTGTTGGTAAAATTACCAACTAAAAATTTGTTAGTAAACACCAAATAAATTTGTTGGCAATTTTTGAATCTTGAGTCCAAGATTTTCGTTGGTAAATTTACTAACAAATATTCAGTTGGAAGTTCGTTAGTAAATTTACTAACACATAGAAATTGAGTTAGTAAAATTAGTTTTTGATTATTTAAATTGTGTTTGTAACTGGTTGGTAAATATAGTAACAAGAAAAATTTCATTAGTATTCTGTTAGCAACTATACTAATGGATACCAACTTGGTTGGTAAATTCGATAGTATATTTTTAAAATACATTAGCAATCGGTTGGTAATTTTATCTATGGAAAAGTTTTGTTTAGTAAATTGTTGGTAATTTACAAATAAATTTCAAATTCGTTAATAAATATGGTTATAATAATTGTATTAATATTAATTTAAATCTTTGAAAGATCCCAAAAAAAACGTAAACAAAATAAAAAACATACTAAAACTTTATAAATAATAATATCTATCATGAAGTTGAAAGCAGAATCCAAGATGTGTCTAACATAAAAGAAGCTAACATAAATCTAAATACGACTCGTGTCATTTGGCGACGAGTTGCAGAATCCAAGACGTGTCTAACATAAAAGAAGCTAACATAAATCTAAATACGACTCGTGTCATTTGGCGACGAGTCATGTCTACGAGAAGGCGGTGTAGGTAAGCCACCTATGAGGACCGATAGACGGTTTTGGAGTAGTTGATCAACTTGCTCACACACCTCTTGCTGCATTTCGTGTCTCATTTCTTCATGCATTTCTTGTCTAATCTCTTCTCTGATCTCTAATCTCTGATCTCTGATCTCATCTCATGCTTCATCTCTTTCTTAATTTCTTGCAAACGATGTCCTACACATTCACTCACCCGAGCATTGAAGTCTAGATCTTGAAATGGAGATATCGAGCTGGAGGAAGCACCAACATGCCCATAGAAAGGAGCTTGAGAACCAAGACCATAAATGCGCGTCTTCTTAACACCGACTTCCTTCAAATAAATTTGTGAGAAATCAACTTCAGGAGGCTCACTGGACCTATCTTCAGGCTGAGACGCAGATACAATTTTAGACATTATGGCATCTTGAACAAAAAGAAAATGATATAAACTCTGTAATAATAACTTTGACAGAGAAAACATCAAGAACACAGACATAAAGGTAATAAAACTGAAAACCCAAATGTCAATAATAACACCTTAAAGACAATTGTTTTGATATAGAAAACAGTGTTCCTACAAATTGCATTACTTGTTTGCCATCCAGCAGAATTTAAATGAAAACTCTGCATAGCATTGACCGTGTAAATATCATTTTACAGCAGTAACCACTCCAACATATGCTCGGAAGAGTAGAAACAAGCTTCTACATGAATCTTAATGAAGTTTCTACTTGAAGGCTAACAGCTTGCACTAGAAGTGGGTATTTTCTTCCTGCAGAAAAGATTACTTTTCTTTTCCTTTTCTCAATTAGGAAACATAAAGAGTTTTAGAAGCTGCAGATATATGCAAGAATCTGGCATCCAAGTAAAATGTGATACATCTTAACATGTTAAACCCTAATTACCAAAGTACAGAGATTATCAATTCCAGGATGATATGGTTGTCTTCAAGAATAATATCCCACGTGCTAAATAATTGATAAACATCCACGCATTCAGTGTTGGGAAGAGCGTGAAGCGAGGAAAAGCGACAACCCCCATTTCACAAGAAGCGAGAAACGAAGCACTCGCTTTTTTGAAGTGAAGCGGAATTTAAAGAAAAAATAAAATAAATACTACAAAGAGGAATTCTCTGTTAAATACTAGAAAAACTAGGCAGTAATTTTCTGAGAAAGAACTGAAGGTAAAAAAAATCGCCAGCATTTTGCCTCTTTTTGGACGTTTAGAAAAAAGAAAAAAGAAAAAAGAAGAAGAAGAAGAAGAATAATAAAAATTAAAAGTGCAGAACATACCTGTTGAAAATCATAACGCATATATATCGCGAAGGTAACAAAGTGGCTGATCACTTAGCTAATTATGCTCTTGATGAGGTCCATAAAGAAAAATACATTTACTGCATCTCAAAGGAAAGCCCTGCCCAGTTCTTTGGCGGCGCTACTGACTGACTTTGGGAGCTACATTTGGAGGGCTCTCACAAGGGCATATGCACTGTACTCTATATGTATAGTTTTCCAGGATGTGATTCATGGGAATGATACATTCACATTATACTGGACATCGCTACATCCTAGGAAGGTACACTATATTATCATAAAGGAAACTCATTGTGCTATAGACCTGGACAACTCGAAGTTTCAAATGTGGGAGTTAATTCAAAGGATATTTATCAAATATGGGGAGTTAACAAAAGACATAAAAGGATGCAATGGAATCCCAAGACGACTTTCAACAAATTAACAAGGAATCACAGAAAACAATGCACGAATATCAGTGAACTAAAGGATGTACTGTTTTCATTTGGTTTAGTACTCAAAGTTTGTGCTACGCTTTCAAGCCAAATAATGAAGATGTCAAAAAATTATTCAAAGAGCTACAAGAATCTGCCCAGCTCTTGGCAGAAGACGAATCAAATATGGATAGGGCGCTCATGCGATTTATATCCATATGGATAGTTTATATTTTGTTTCGTTTATACTATTATAGGCTACAAGTTTTTACATTTCTTAGTTCAAATTGTAAGACCAATTTTAGGTATCACTCATTCAAAATTGGTCATAGGAGATATGTAATCGCAAGATAGGTGCTTTACTTTTACTTGCCAATAAATGACATCCAAGCTATAGTAACTTACATAAGTGCTCTTAGATTTTTGGTCCACAAACTCCTTGTTCGCCTTGACATGTGTCTTCTTCAGAAACTCATGTGGATGAGCTGGTCTTCCTAGTTCTTTAGCCTAGAATTGAGAACCACATTCACTATATTAATACATAATCACTAGCTTTGGAGATATTATAACTTGGCTAATAAAAAGGGAATATACCAGTTGTCTTGCATGTTCTCGGTGACTTCTGGAGCCTCCTGTATGGCGTGAGGGACCAGATCCTTCACCACCTTTATCACTTAGCCGATTCCTTGAGCATTGCGCGGACTTGGCTTTAAAAGACTCAGTTTCCCAGTGAGGCTTCCAGCTGTCCCAAATAGATACTAGAATAGTTTTGCGCTTCTTCTCACAATTTCTTGCTTCAGATAACATACCCTTGTATCGTTCTGCACATTTGCTCATAAACTTATCCTTTACGAAACCTTCAATTGTAGTGTCCCACTGAAATCGTTTCTGTTTGAGAAGATCAAATAAAAATAACACAAGATATTGATAACAACAGCAACAACTTATATCGAGTGTAGTAAATCCTCGGCTCAAGAAATATAAAGGAACTCCAAATATTATCGATCTTATAATACTATAACTTTACCTTAAACTCTTCCCAATAGAAGTCTTTAGTCTCTGGTGTAATAGACTTCCAATTATGTCCTTCAGGATCTAGTTTCTCCTTGAAGATTTTTGTGACAGACCGAGCGACGTCATTGCCCGGCTCCAGTTGGCTAAAGTAAATAAGAAATGAATTATGTTGTTACTCCATTCCATTTAAGGCTTTCATATTCTTTCAAGAAGCATTTGAGATGCACTAATACACACCAGATAAGCACGAAACAAAAATTAAAAAATATATAAACAAGTCACACTTTTACTCTTACCCTCCAGGGACAATTGTAATTGGGATACGGTTACCGCCAATTGTGTTTGACGAACTTGTTGATCGTATTTCATCTCCAGGTGTACCAAGATCAGAAGAAGAAGATGGTAAGGATCTATTTATAGTTGCATCCAAATGTGGTGTTTCTATAACTGGAGGTTCAAGTGACTGATCAGATGTAGGACTCAACATCTCGGGAGATCTTAGTGTGTTTGCATTCCTGTTTTCAGCATATCTACGTGCTCCACCTCCCCTAGGTGCCATATCTGCAATTCCAAAGTCTGATGTAGATGAACAAATAACATAATTAATGAATCATGGTCAAATCTAATTGGATACAGTAATTGATATATTATTCCAAGAATAATTAAATGATACATTACTCCAAGAACAAAATGCTCTAAAAAATAAGGCATACAAGTATTAATCTAAACATGGCAGATTCAAAAGACAAACATCTAAAAAGGAACAAATTTACTTTATAATTAGTATTTCTTGCTGCACTTGCAAAATACAACTACTACTACTCACAAAATGAGAGCGGGGGTAACTGGTCAAACAAGTAAGAGAAAGAACTTTTAAATAAAAATACTTAAGTTAAAAAAAATAAGAACCCATAAAATCTGAAATCCAAGAACTTTTTCTTAAAAACTAAAAATTAAAAATAAATTATATACTATGTTTCATTCATTCAGACTCTATAATTGAAGAGATTGAAGCACTTTGACTCTATTCACTGTCATTTTCATCATATAGCTCTTCATCCTCATTATCCTCATCCTCATCTTCGTTCGATCCAAATTCAACATTAAGTTCTACCTCATCATCTAAATCATCATCCTCGTCTCTTATATTTATGAATTCACCATTTGGATCATTCAGGAGAACAATTTCATTATTAGGTACCACACAAAATGTTAAACCATTTTCCTCATATTGGAATGGCTCAACACCATCTGTCGGAGTTGACTGTGAAGATGATGGAGGCATGTCCACCAAACCTCGTGCTTTTACTTTGCACACAGCCCAGCACTCACTCTTATCACATTTTAAGCTAGGATAAGTTGTATAATACACTTGAGCCGCTTGCATTGCCAAAACAAATGGTTCATACTACTTTAACTTCTTTTTATGGTTGATATCCACAAGTTTATATTGTGGGTGAATCTTCATTCCTGCCTTTGGTGTGGGATCAAACCACTCGCACTTAAATAAAATAATTCTCTTTATATACTCACTATCCTTGTACTTCAATTCAAGGATATCAGTTAGCATGCCATAGTAGTCACTATCATCTGCACTATAATTAGTTCCTTTTATGCATACACCGCTGTTGTTAGATGATCTAGAAGAACTGTAGTTTTTAGTGTGAAATTTAAAGCCGTTGACTATATAACCAGTCCATGGTTGTGTCGTTCGACATGGACCTTCTGCAAGGGCCTTGATGAACTGATTATCTATATGGACTCGTGCCTATAAAAGGAAAATAATTAGAGTTTCTCATAAGTGAGGTAAGTATAAGTGGAAGGATATTGTACAAGTACTCACATATCTTTTAAACCATGATGCAAAATCTTCAGCAAGTTTCTTATTCACTTCCTTCTCCGTAATTTGTGAGAAATTTTGACAAAGGGAGTCAATAAAAATCCTTTGAATCATATCCAATAAAATATTATATTAATGTTTTGATGATTTTGCTAATCTACAAATGAAAACAAAAGCTTGAAGTCTTACTCAATATATGGGTGTACTTCTGAGCAATTTAATAGAATATAAATATGAGTTGCATCAAGTTCTTCTTCAGTCATATATCTTTGTTTGCATCTCCCAAATGCTTTACCTGGATAGGTAAATATAAAAAGATTACCATCACCTTCATCCCTTTCACTTATACCACCATCATCATTCCGTGGAACTTTCCTTTGCCTTGTGTAAACATGAGGTTCGAACTAGTGTGAACAAAAATATGAAGCTTCCTCAACTAAATACGCGTTGCATATTCATCCTTCAACTTGTGCCTTATTTCGAACACTATTTTTCAATTTCTGAAGGTTCCTAGAAATAACACATAAGCTCAAATTGTGAGTCATTCATATCAATATTGTATTCTATTCATATCAATTGAAACAAATAAATAAATGCATGAATTTGACATAGGGCAGTAAACAAATACAAGCAGAAAAAGAAGGGAAAAAAAGCTCTCTACGCTCTCTCCTCTCTCTGGCGATTTTCTTGGGAGCTTTGGCAGCCATGGCTGCTGCGATCTCTCCCCAGCCTTTGGATGAGGGAGAGGTAACCCAAAACATACTGAAACAATCCCCAAACATAATACAAATCAATCCTATGCTACACAACTTCATACAAAACAGTCTATTTTAGTGCCGTCAAAAATCGAGTTGTTCCCAGTTAAACTCGATCATGGAGAACCAATGATAGAATTCACAATGGAGGATGTTAATGATTTCATAAGGGAAGAAGGGCTACATCAGGCAGTAGTGATGAAATTCTCTTATGGAAAAACAAGAAATCAGAAGAATTTTTGCGTCGCAATTCGACGTGACACTGTAACATAGGCAATTGGAATTTCGTCACATGTTGATCAGGTTTGATTTATACACTGATTATGTTCAGTTTTTGTCAAGGTCGACTGGATATCTTAAATTCAAAGGCGACGATTATTCCTTTCGAACTTTCCCATTGACGCTAGGATTCAATCCGAAAGAAGAGACATCGATGGTTGTTGTATGGATTTCTCTACTAGGTTTGCCACCTAATTTCTTTGGAAAGAGGTTGTTAATGTCTATTGTGTCAGCTGTTGGTAAACCTCTTGTTGTGGATAAGGCGACACAAGAAAAAATTAGAACTAGTGCTTTTAGAGTTAAGGTTGTAATTGATCTTCTTGGTAAACATCCTAAAAAGGTTAAGCTTCATATTATTGATCGAGTTACTGGTAAACAGGTCGTGCACTATCGGGAGGTAGTGTATTAAAATCTTACTAAGTATTGCACTTGTTTCAAACATCAAGGACATAACAAAAAGGTGTGTCGATTAATGAAAAAGCTGAAACAGATGTGACGACAGAGGAGGTGAATCTGGACAGTGTTCTGCCTATTATAGATGTTACAAATTTTGAAAAGTTACAAGGGGATGTAAGGGAGTATTTAAATGATAAAAGATATGGTCATACAGGAAAGGAATTATCATAAAAAGATGGTAAGCAAGGAGATGAAATATCAACAGAAAAAATGCTTGAGCAGCAGATGGAGAGTGTGAAGAACCAAGGTGTTACAGGTTTGCATGTAGGAGATGCTTCAAAGATTAATAAGGGTACACCTATACCTAATCGTGATGTTCCTGCTAAAATAGCCTTAGCGATGATTTTTATAGCAGTTAATCCTATAGTTCAAGCTTATGACAGGTTGAATTCTACTAAAGAAGCAACTGCTATGACAGCTGAAGCAGGATCAGTCGATTGAGCTAATGCACCAACACAATTAGGAAACAAGGCATATGGTGATGGTGTTAATATGGTGCAAAGGCAAAAAATTATTAGGATTATGGTAACTAATCCAGCTGCTACTGATCGAACAACAGCAACTATCAAATCTGGACAGCAGCAAATTAATGTAACTAATCCGGTTTTGGATGCAGGGCAACAACTATAAAGATACAAGTATAAACAGCAACTATAAAGATACAACTATAAACGGCAACTATGCAGGGCAGTAACTATAAAGATACAACTATAAACATCAATTATAAAGATACAAGGAGAAAGATGAAATTTTACCTCTCAAATGGGTACATCCATCGATATTGCACCGGACCTGCTATCCTTGCTTCGTAAGCAAGATGCACGGGGAGATGCTCCATTGAATCAAAGAAGCTGGGAGGGACTATACGCTCCAATTTACAAATAATTTTAGGTATTTCTTGTTCAAGTCTAATCCTCTTCCCGAATTGCTATTGAAGTGAGATCCCTAAAGAAAAGGCTCATCTCAGCAAGTGGTTCCCAAACTTTTTGTGGTAATAGCTCACGAAACGCAATAGGGACCAATCTTTGCATGAATACATGACAATCGTGGCTTTTCATACCAAACAATTTATGCTTTTTCATGTCCACACACCTTCCCATATTTGAGACATATCCATCTGGAAATTTCAGATTCTCCACCCATTCACACAACACTTTTTTTGACTTCTTGTCTAGTGTATAACAAGCTTTTAGATATTCGTCACCAACAGTATGTAATTTATGGCGTCGGCAGAACTCTTTCAAGTCTTCTCTAGATTTGGAATTATCTTTTGTTTTACCATCTACATCCAACACTGTGTTGAACACATTCTCGAAAAAGTTTTTCTCGATGTGCATAACATCTAGATTGTGTCGGATCAAATTTGTACTCTAATACGGCAAATCCCAAAATATGCTTCTTTTCTTCCAACCCAAAAACTTACTAATTTTGCCATTAACAATATCAACACCAAGCTCTGTCACCTTTTTCAATCCCAATTCATTTATGTCCTTCAATATATCATAACCTGACCGTATCGGGGGAGGATGCATTCTGACCACTTTATTCTTTCTAAATGAATTTCTGTATGGATGATCCAGTGGTAGGAACTTACGATGATTGTCAAACCATGACTGTTTTCCACCTTTAGCCAAAGTAAAAGCATATGTATTCTCCATACAATATGGATATGCTAGCCTACCTGCAGTACCTCATCCAGACAACATCGAATATGCAGGAAAATCACTAATTGTCCACATCAAAGCAGCTCGCATGTTAAAATTTTGCTTCTTAGAGATATCGTATGTGTCCACACCTATACTCCACAAATGTTTTAGTTCTGCAATCAAAGACTGCAAGAAAATATCAAGCTTTTGCTTAGGGTTCTTCGGTCCAGGAACTATAACCGACAAAAACAAATAGGACTCTTTCATACACATCCAAGGCGGCAAGTTGTATGGTGTCATAACTAATGGCCAAGATGAATACTGTTGACCTGTTTGTCCAAATGATTGAAAACCATATGTGCATAGCCCCAACCTGACATTACCACTTTCAGCTGCAAAAGATGGATTCATCTTATCAAAGTGTTTCCATGCGGGCGCATCTGAACAGTGACGCACCACACCTTCCTCAACTTCATGCTCGGCATGCCATCGCATATGTGCAGCAGTCATGTCGGAAGCATATAACAGTTGTAACCATGGAGTGAGGGGAAAGTAGTACATATGTTTGAATGGTACAAGATTTCTCTTTGAATTCAATATTTGCCTAGTAGGCTTGTACCTGGGATGGCGACAAAACTTGCAATGGCTAAGTTTACTGTCTTCTCCCCAATAATCATAAGGCATTTATACAACTATGGATTTTTTCTATTGGCATGTTCATTCCCTGCATTAACTTCTTAGTTTCATAAAAATTATTTGGCATTAGGTTATCCGGAGGAATCATCTCATTCACATTTTGATAAATGTCATCAAAATATCTATTAGATAGATGGTGTTCAGACTTAATGTGCAATAAACGTGCAACAGCTGACAATTGAGAATGTGTTTCACAGCCAGGCCATACCTCTTGATTTGCAGAATCTATCATATCATAAAATTTTTGCGCATCAGGATGCGATAATTCATCCCTATCAATCAAATCGAATGAGGGGCCAGCGGCGTCAAGGAACATTCTGTGGTATGAAGTAGGTGATCTAGGCTCATCAATTGCACCCACATTTACCGATTCGGTATTCATAGACTGATCCCAATTTCGCATCTCTTCATATTGATTTATATTTCTCGTAACCTCATTTTCTCCTTGCAAGTACCATATATGATATCCAGGTACAAAGCCATCGCGCAATAAATGTTTGTAGACAGTAAGAACATCTTCAAAATTTCTGTTCTAACACTTTTTTGGTTACACGGACACCTTAGTCTCTCACCATCCCTCCCTTCACGGTGATTCTTTGCAAACTCAATAAATTGCTCAACACCCCTTATAAATTCTGGATTATACAAACCTCTCGTTAACCTTCTGTACATCCACCCACGATTTAAAGTCATTTTTCAAACAAACTTTCTTTCCTGAAAATGTAAAAGGGTTACAGTAGCATTATTGATTTCTAAAAATCGTTAGATAGTAGTACAAAATGTCTCGACCCAGATAACATACCAGGTCGTGATGGCTCCTCTCGTGAAGACAAGGCCAGCCAACAACCCCAAAATCCTCTTTTTAACAACTATTAAACATAATGAATAGAAGATACAACTTATTGGCGTTTAACTATTAATTTCATCTCAATACAACCCGACCGGGGTATCACAAGTCACGAGCATCTAATGAATAGGGACACTACTATTGGGCCAACAAAGTGTATATATATACAAGATAAAACTAGAATTCAAAGATGGAATACGGTGCCGCGAACGCTGGCGGTCACCTTGCTCAACTACCACAATATGGCCTTCGGTCCTGCTAATAACCCATTACCGGGTGAAACAGTACCTGCAACTGCATGCTAGGTGCAGGGAGTAAAGTGAGTACTTTCAACTCAGTGGTAATAAGAGAGAATAATAACAGAGCGATAATAAAACACGTATGGGCACACCAAAATGCTATAAAAGACAGTACAACCCTTTGAGAAAAAAAAACCGTAATACTGTGAAAATCCTTTAGAAAATCTCAAGATCAGTTAAAAATCTCTTTTACAAAATCTCTTTTACAAATATCCCTTTTTCTTTTTCAGCAGCCAAGCATATGAATGCTATATCAGTTAGAGCAAGTCGGCTCATAAATCGGCCCCTTGGGCGCAGCACTCCTTAACATATAACACCAGGCCATCTGGTCAACAAGGCAAGTAACAGTATGTATGCCAATGATATATGAGTGCTAAATGTCATGCCACGTAGTACAAACAGGAGTAAATGCATGAATGCAATGCAATTCAAATGACCGCTACGGTGCGTAGCCCGATCCATTTGGGTACCCGCGCTCACTGTGGGGGTTCAGACTCTGGAGGGGCTCCTACAGCCCAAGCGCAATATCAATATCACACCGACGCGGCGTGCAGCCCGATCCATGCATAGTACAGAATGCACACCTAACACTCGAGGCCTGAAAGCCTCCTCACATAACACTCGAGGCTTGAAAGCCTCCTCACATCACTCTTCATGCCCTCACATATAGCCCTCGGCCTCAATCAGTCCAAAATAGTCAAAAGCCCCTCGGGCATCAGTAAAATAATAATACTCAAGTCATACAATAGTTCAAATATCAGTTAAAACTCCAAGTTTGAGAAAAATATAGCTGAGTTCATGAAACAGTGTAAATCACATGGACTGTGTTCAAATAAAATTTCAAATAATGAGGAAAATAGTTATGATAGTTCATAAAGAGTTTAAATAATCGGCAATAAGCCCCAAGTATGGCAATGAGCCCAAGTCATAATGATAGCAACAAATCATTTACAATTACGCGGTAAAAACCGACAACCGGGACGGACCAAGTCACGATCCCTAACGGTGATCAACCTCATACTCAGGTCCGGCGTGCAAGTCACCACAATACAGCACTAAGATGTGCAAATCCGGGGTTTCAAACCCTCAGGATATCATTCCCAAGAATTACTCACCTCGAACCGGCGAAATCTCAAGCCCGCAATGCCTTTGCCCCTCAAATTGGCCTCCACGCACGTCAAAACTAGCCAAAAACAGAGCGAATACATCACAATATGCAAATGGGACAATTCCCAATCGAAAACAATCGAATTATAGCAAAAACCTCGAAACTAGCAAAACTCGAGCCCCGGGCCCACTTCTTAAAAAATTATGAAACTTATATTTTCGGAATCCTCGTCTCGCCACGAGTCCGTCCGTATAAAGTTTATCAAAATCGGAGTCCAAATGGGCCACCAAATCCCAAATTTACATAGCAAAAACCAAGCCCTAACTTCTCAAATTTTCACCCAATTTTCAAAGATTTAAATGATGAATCTTCAATAAAATCATATATTTAACTCATAAAACTTACCTCCAATCGATACCCAGTCGAAACCCTCTTAATTCCTTGCCAAAAGCTTCCAAACTCGCTCAAAAAATGGTGGAAAATAAACCCAAGTCGCGGATGAAATGTTATAAAAACAGGTCTGCCCAGGTGACCTTTGCTCTACGTGAACGCGACAAAGAGGTCGCGAACGCGATGCCTTATTTCCTCAACCTCCGCGAACGGGGAGTCCCTGATGTGAATGCGAAGCACATTTCCAGACCTACCAAATCTCCTTGTACGCGAACGCGGCAAGGCTGTCGCGGACGCGAAGCCCAGCTAGCCAACCCTCCGCAAACGCGAACAAAAACACGTGAACGCGAAGAGTAATCCAACAGCACTAAGAATTCCTTCTTCGCGAACGCATAGACCTTATGCGAACGCGAAGGGTTAATACCCTGCAACCATATGACAGCAAAAACTGCTACTTTCAAAGCCAAAAATGGTCCGATTGACCACCCGAAACTCACCCGAGGCCCTTGGGACCTCAACCGAACATGCTAACATATCCCATAACATCATTCAAACTTGTTCCAATCATCACAACACATCAAACAACACTAAAATCATCAATTTTCATCAGATTCAAGCGTAAGTTCTTTAAAAACATCCGAAACACGCATTCGATCAAAAACCCAACCAAACGGTGTCCAAATGACCTGAAAATTTGCAGACATATCCAAAATCACCTAAAGAAGCTACTGCAACTAACAGAATTCCATTCCGACCCTTGGATCAAAATCTCACCTATCAACCGGAATTCGCCAAAAATTAACCTTCGTCAATTCAAGCCTAGGTCTACACCGGGCCTCCAAATTCGATTCCGATCGCACTCCTAAGTCACAAATCATCTCCCGAAGCTAAACGAACCACCGAAATCCACATCCGAGCCCTCTAACTCAATAGTCAACACCCGGTTGACTTTTTCAACTTAAGCTTTCTTAAAAGAGACTAAGTGTCTCATTTTCTACCAAAACCAACCCAAATCAAATCTAACACTCCAAACATTGATAACGAAACATGAAGAAGCAATAAACGGGGAAACGGAGCAGTAACACATAAGACGACGGGTCGGGTCGTCACATCCTTCCCAACTTAAACAAACGCTCGTCCTCGAGCGTACCCAGAATTGTCCTAGAAGCAACCCAATAGCTGAATGACCTTAACAAGCATATACTTGGGGTGATCCCACGTCACCCTATCTCACATAGGTCCGATAATACAATATAGCTAGAATTTCACAGTCCATCCAAACCATAAACCACATTGCACTTCCCGAAACCATACACCAGATCAGAACCTCACGTCTATATTCAGTATACACCCGAACCAACTGTAATAACCCATACTTGCAACCTCAAGTGATCCCATGCAACAAAACACATAATCCAACACTCGAAACGATAGTCTCTATTCACAACAGTTGCCCACAACACCCGAATACCGATGGAAACACCTCTTATCAGCAAAGATCTTATTCTAGAACTTTCATTTACTATCAACGAATAATGAAACACGCGGTAAACTGTATCATTTTCTCAGATCAACCGTTCGTGAAGCCACTTCCTTGTTGACTAATACCACAACAGATTTTCGGGCCAAACCTCGATATTATTCTTCCAACAAGTTGTAATCAAATCTGTTTGCATTTATTAATGACTCCAACGATCACCTCGAATTCAACGCACCACTCTGGTGATATGACACCTCATCACAGGCCTAAGCCACAACTTGCATAATCCACGCACCAATGATGGGCGATCTGAACATACTCAACTCGTGACAAACGATTCCAACAAAAGAGCTGTAACTCAAACTCCTCAGTACCATCACAACACAAAGCTGGGACCCCCTTCCCACATCATAGAAATAGAATACCTGTATCTATCCCGAAGGGTCTAATCTCCACGTAGCCTCGCTATAATGCGCGATCTTATCCCAACACTGTTACACATGAAGTACCTCAAGTCGCTATGCTCAAAATAGACAGCCACGCACAGATTGATGTCTGAAACCAAGCAATCCCTCACACCCACGGTAAAGCAAGTAATATACACTCTTAAATCCTGAAAGGACATAACCGATGCGTTATTCGCCGAGCAACACCCAATACGGACTTTCCTCAAAAACTAGGAAGTAATGCATACAAAGTAACATATAGAAAACTATTCTTAACATCACACTGTTGCGGCGTGCAACCCGACCCAGATAACATACCCGTGGCGGCGTGCCACCCGATCCACATATATATTTCACAAAAGGAGATGCACATCGAGCCAAATTTGCTCATTACAATAAACACATATAGTCTCATGCTCGGCCGCAAGAAATGCATCCGAATAAATCCCTCAATACCGGAACTGAATTTATGGTAGAAACCTGTGCACTAACATCCACCACGAAGACCCAATTAATAAAGCAATGCTTGCCAGCCATCCGCTGGTCTCTGGAATACAAGCTACCCTACTAGAACATAATCCGATGCACCTTGCCACGCAGCCTGTGGC
>MU768717.1:0-15089 GCA_026770625.1 Nicotiana glauca
GATTTTCTCTTCTACCCATTTTATGGCTAATTGCTTCCTAAATGCTCGTAACGCGTATTTTTGTATTTTTAACCACTACAAAAATAAACACACACCTACAAAATATAACACATAATCCGCAAAAAATCAAACGTGCTACAAAACTATTTTTTTATATTTTTTTTGGGAGTAATTATCGTGAGAGCAAAAATCACATGCTCACATATGCGTTCACAAAAGTTCACCCCCTGACTTTCGCGTTCGCGAGCCATTTGCTGCGTTCACGTAGAGTATTTCCTTCTCCCCAGGTCCCTGCCAAAATGGCCTTCGCATTCGCGATAACATGATCGCATTTGCGAATGGTAATGCACCCAACACTCCACGTTCGTGACCTTTGCCTCGCGTTCGCATTGAAGAAAATTTTCCTCAGACTAAGTTACTCTTCGCATTCACGAGAGTTCCTTCGCGGACGCGAAGAACAAAGTATCATAACACCAGAAGCAGCAATACAACATAAAATCTTAAGTCCAAAATATTCTGAAACACACCCGATCCCTCGGGGCTCCAAACCAAACATGCATAAAAGTCTAAAAATATCATACGGACTTGTTCGTACAATCAAATCGTCAAAATAACATCTTAAACAACGAATCTATCTTTAAAATCAATAAAATATCAAGAACTCTTAAAGTTTTCATTTTCACAATGAGGGTCCGAATCACGTCATATGAATTCCGTTTCTTATCAAATTTTAAAGACACAACCTAAATACCACATTAAATCTGTACTGAGCTCTGGAACCAAAATACTGGCCCGATACCAGCATATATTCAATCATTATTCAATTTTCAAGCATCTTATATTTTTCAGTTAAACAATTTTTTTTAAAAAAATTTATTTTTCGGGCTAGGGACCTCGAAATTCAATTCCGGACATGCACCCAAGTCCCATATTTTTTTTTCTACGGACCCTCTGAGACCGTCAAATTACGAGTCCAGGTCCGTTTACCCAAAATATTGACCGAAGTCAACTTAAATTCAAATTTAAAGGCAAAATTGGCATTTTTCCCAAGTTTTCATATAAGGGCTTTCCAAAAGCGCGCCTGGACTGCCAACTCAAATCAAGAAGAAAGAAAATAAGATCTTGAACACCTCGGAATCCCGAATTGGGTTCTAAAATACGAGATGACCTTTTGGATCATCACAAATAACTTACATTATTTCCATACAAGTTGTCCCCTATTGAATACTTAATTAATTTAAGATTAAACTCACAATTTTCTCATGTCTATTGTCAGATCCGCAATTTTCAACCACTTCTCTCTTTCGTCATATCCAACATTCTCTGGGATAATCTTACTATAATTTAAAATGACTTTACGTGTTTCAACAAATTGTGTAATTAATAGGCATTTGGACGAATTGTTAAAAGTGGAGAAAGAGATGTGGATGACCCAACACTTGAAATATGGAATCTCATGGTTGTAGCTAATGCTAAATCTGAAAATTTGATAAATGCCTTTGCATTATATGAAGCAATGCAAAACAGGAATCTTGAAGTCTTCCCGGAAACAATATATACTTTAACAAATTGTATGAATGGCCTAATTGGGTTCCTTGCTAGGCTTACTATCACGACCCAAATCCCAAACCCGATTGTGATGTCGCCTCTCGTGAAGACAAGGCCAGCCAACAGATTAACAATACTTCTTTTAAGAATTTCTTAGCAAGAATGAGTCGAAAACAATAGATAACATTATCATAAATGCGGAAGAAAATGATATAACAGGGAACCATCCCAGCTCAGCCCGAAATCTGGGTGTCACAAGTCACGAGCATCTAAAGAAGCCTGAACACAACTACACGGCTAATAATATACAATAATAAATTCTGGAATTTTAAAGACAACGTCCGGTGCCGCGGACGCTGGCGGTCACCTTGCTCAGTTGCAATAGTAGTACCTTCAATCAGCTAATAACCCGCTACCGGGTGAACAATACCTGCAACTGCATGCGAGGTGCAGGGAGTAAAGTGAGTACTCCAATTCAGTGAGTAATAAAGGTAAATAATAACTGAGCGATAAGAAATCACATAAAACAGATCATCATGCCATATAGAAGCAGTGAAAAATCCTGTAATTGAGAAAATCAGTGAAAACTGTGAAACCTTTCAGAATATTTTGGCTCAGTTTTAAACCTCTTTTGAAGATGATCCTTTCAACCGTTGCGAAAATAATTTTCAACAATTAGTGACACTATGCACAGAGACCCGCCCCTCGGGCAATATTCTTATTTTCGGTCAGCCACTGTTACTTGACCAAACGCATCATACAGTGTCATTGTTACCACTGTCTAAGATTTATCCTCTTTAAGAGTGATCAGACAATACCAGAAAAGCAAACAGATATCTTAAGAAATAACACGAACAACGAATAGTGAACAAATGCATGAATGCAATGCATTGCAAATAACGGTACATTCCAGTACCCGCTGCGGCGTGCAGCCCGCTCCATTTATTTATCGTCGACGGCGCTCACTGGGGGTGTGTACAGACTCCGGAGGGGCTCCTACAATCCAAGCGCATTATCAGTCATATCGTGGCGTCAAACAGGCTCTCAGCCTCAATATCAATATATCATCGCTGCGGCGTGCAGCCCGAGCCATCCATATATTCAGAAATCACTATAACACTTGTAAACATGTGATTTTTGACCCTCCCCGAGATTTTTCACATTTTTAGCGTAAATATTTAATTTAGGCCTAATATAGCTATTTTAGCTAATTTTGATCATTTTACTTTATTTTCATCAAAAAAATAAAAATTACAAAAAATGATATATAAGTTTTAGTTTATGTATTTTTAAACTTAAAAATAAAAAAATAGTACCTTATTTTTATCTTTATATAATTTCGAAAATTATAAAAAATAGTGTCATTAATATTTTGTAATCATTTTAAACTTAAAAAAAAATACAAAAAATAATACTTTATATTTTATTTTTATATAAAAACGAAAATTGCAAAAAATAGTTTTATTAACGTTTGTAGTTATTTTAAATCTTGAAAAAATACCAAAAACATAGTTTTGTTTTAATTGTCAATCTTATTTTGATAGTTATTTTGCTTACGTAGGATTATTAAATAACATCGTGTTCTTATTCTCGGTTCCGGGCAAAGAATAATATTCGGGTTCAAACTATCCGTTTTTATGCCTAATTTTCGGACCTAGCCCATAATAATTCGAGCCCACCACACGTGGGGAACATGGACAGAACACGAGACCTTGAACCCTAAACCCACGTGAAGACCCACTACTCTTGGTCTCTCACGTGGGATTTTCAAATTTTAAAACAAGACAAAATATATACACACAATATACAGGGAGGAGAAGGGACTACTATTTTTTTTGGAGGAAAAAAGCATCAGATTTTTGGGGAGGAAAAACGAAAACTACTGTTCATCCATCTTCTCTAACAAACCAACGAACAAAACTAAAAAACCAAAAAAAAACCTACAAAACCCTAAACCAAACCGCCCAGCCGCCCTCACGCCACCAACAGCTCCATCCCGTCACTCCAGCATCTCACACCATCACCTCCATTCCAGCAGCCCCTTCACCGTCGCTGACGAACGGCCAGCCTCCAACGACCATCGTCGACGTCCAACGACCATTCCGAACACCACAGTCGCATCTGCCATTTCTGTCCAAACGAACAGCATCTCCAACCAAACAAACCAGTCTGCTTCAGCTTCGATCTCCCTCACCAAATGACCCCTCTTGTCGTCCAGCCAACGACGACCACCCTCATCTTCCCTCCAGCAGCTCGACAAACAGTACCAAACGACTCCGCCCCAGCTCACCATCGCTGTTGCCTTTGTACTGTCGGAGTCGCATCGTCGATGATGAACGAGTAGAAAACAGTCCATTGTTTCATCACCATCATTCCCGTGTGCTTTACTTCCATGTCGGATGGGTATAAATCTAACAGGGTCGGGATTTTTTGACGTTATTGTGTTGAGTTCGGATAGAACCAGTTCTTTGGCATTCTTTCGCGTATGTCGTTTGGCCGTGGTTTCAGTATCGCCGTCGTTATGGTAGTAGCGTCATTGGTTCCGGCGAGTGTCGAGGCTCGAGTTCGTCAAAGTGCGTCGAGGTTTCCGTTGAGGTCCGTCACTTTCCATCTCTGTTCTTTCTTTATTAATCATTAGATTTACTTTCCATTTCAGTAAGTTGAATATGTATTGTTTGGTTTCCTTGTCACTTTGTTTAATATTTTTGGATTAGTTCTTTTTTAAATTGTTATTTTTATCCTTGTTGTACTTCTCAATTCATTTATCTGCTTTCTTGAAAATACGTATTGCTTTGAAATCCTTTGGATGGATTCACACTAATTTTGTTGCATTAAACTAATTAAGTTGTACGCATGATACAATTATTGAGTTGATATGTTGATTTTCGTTTTTCTTAACATATGGCAGTAGGTTTATATAGGTAATTGTATTGTGGGAGATGGTTGATTATATTTGGATTGGTTTGAAGCTGTTAAGTAAGATGTATCTATGACCCTCATAAATGTATATGTTTAAATACTTAGACTTCGGGACGAGCCATTTAGCGAATTTCACGGCCTTCCCCAAATAATAACACGTTAGACTCTTTAGGCGCGGTTCTAATAACCTTACCTTCCTAAACTCGGGTGCACATTCATGTGACCCAAATCCAAATCTCAACGGAGTCGAAATGTGTCGATAATCACGGGTACATTGATTGTGACGTGGTTCGAGATGCATTTTCACGACGTTGCAATTCTCTTTTAAATAAATAATAATAAAAGTGGTTTATTAGCCTTTAAATAATAAATAAGACGAGCCTCGCCAAATAAAATGCAAATTGCGGGGCCCTCAATAGATGGTTATTTTAAATGCTAAGATTTCGGGACAGGCCGTTTAGCTAATTTTACGGCCTTCTCAAAATAACGATACGCTAGTCGCTTTAGGCGCGCCTTTAATAATTTACTTTCTTAAATATGGGTGCACATTTATGTGACCCAAATCCAAATCTCAACGGAGTCGAAATGTGTCGATAACCACGGGTACATTGATGTGACGTGGTTTGAGATACGTTTTCACGATGTTGCAATTCTCATAAAAAAATAATAATAATAAAAGCGGTTAAAAGTTAAAATTTGCACATAAGTTAAAACATGTTATAAAATCAGATAAATAAGCCAAATATGACAGTTGAACGACCGTGCTAGAACCACGGAACTCGGGAATGCCTAACACCTTCTCCCGGGTTAACAGAATTCCTTATCCAGATTTTTGGTTCGTAGACTGTAATATAGAGTCAACTTTTTCCTCGATTCGGGATTCAAATCGGTGACTTGGGACACCATAAATCTCCCAAGTGGCGACTCTGAATCTCTTAATAAATGAATCCCGTTTCGATTGTCCATTAATTGGAAAAAACTCCCTTTACCTTCCGCCTTCGCGGGTAGCGCCAAAAGGAGGTGTGACAACACTTCTGCGGCGTACAGTCCGATCCATGCTCAGTCCATAAATGCACATAAGCCACTTGGGCAATATTAACATGATAGTCCTCAGCTCAAAATGTCAATAAAATATTGTTTAAGTTTTCAAATCTTAGAAAAATGGCTAAGTTTGCAAAATAGTATTAAAACCTTGGACCGAGATCAAATAATATGCAAGTAATGCAAAGACAGTGATATCAATCCCCGAAGGATTCACATAGTTGGAACGAATCCCCAAACATGGCAATCAGCCCAAATTATGATTATAACAAATAATTTCAGTCAAATACGCGATAAAAATCAACAACCGGGACGGACCAAGTCACAATCCCCCAACGGTGCTCTATCCCACGCTCATATTCGGCGTGCAAGTCACCTCTATACAGCACTATGATGTGCAAATCCAGGGTTTCAAACCTTCAGGATATCATTTACAAGTATTACTCACCTCAAACCGGTGAAATTCCTCGCTCGCGATGCCTTTGTCCCTCAAATTGGCCTCCACGCGCATTGAATCTAACCAAAATTAGAGCGAATACATTACGATATGCCAAGGGAACAATACCCAATCGAAAACAATCGAAATATAGCAAAAATCCCAAAACTAACAAAACCCGAGTCCCGGGCCCGCTTCTCGAAAAATTATAAAACTCACATTATTGGATTCCTGGTCTCGCCACGAGTCCATACATACCAAGAACTCCCAAATTCGAGCTCAAATGACCTATCAAATCCCAATTTGAAACATCAAAACTCAAGCCCTAGCTTTACCCCTTTTAATAAATTTCAACCAATTTCCATGTTAAATCTAACATAATCTCGTGTATTTAGGCCAAGGAACTTACCTCTAATCATTCTCCCTTGAATCCCTCTTCAAAATCGCCTCAAAGCTCTCAAAGCTCGCTCAAAAATGGTGAAATTAACATAAGCTTCGCGGAACAAAATGAATATAAAACCCTTCTGATCCCAGGGGTTTCCGCTTCTGCGGTCCCCACACCCGCTTTCGCGATACTGCTTCTGAGGTCATTTTTCCGCTCCTGCGGAATTTCAATTAAAGTCCAAAGCCGCTTCTGCGACACAATTCCCGCTTTTGCGGAACTTCACCTCCAGGACAAAATCGCTTCTGCGATCGCCTGTCCGCTTCAGCGGACTCGCTTAAGCGAAAAAGATTCCGCATCTGGGGAACTACCCTACCAGGCCATAAGCCGCTTTTGTGACCCTCCTCACGCTTCTGCGGTCCATTTCCGCAAAAGCAAAAATACTAGGTACCAGCTGCAACCTGCAATTCCTCAACTCAAATTTCACCCCGATAGCCATCCGAAATCACCCCGAGGCCCCCTGGGACCTCAACCAAAAGCACNCTAAAAACTTCCGAAACACGCATTCGATCAAAAACCCGACCAAACGATGTCCGAATGACCTTAAATTTTTCACACACATCACAAATCACATATCGAAGCTACAAAAACTCTCGAAATTCTATTCCGACTCCCGGATCAAAATCTCACCTATCAACCGGAATTCGCCAAAATACTAACTTCGCCAATTCAAGTCTAATTCTACACTGGGCCTCCAAAATCACTTCTGATCACGCTCCTAAGTCACAAATCATCCTCCGAAGCTAACCAAATCATCGAAAATCACATCCGAACATTCTAACTTATAAGTCAATATTCGATTGACTTTTTCCAACTTAAGCCTTCCTTAAAGAGACTAAGTATTTCATTTCTTATCAAAACCAATCCAAATCAATTCTAACACTCCACCTACCGATAATGACACATGAAGAAGCATGAAATGGGGGAAACGAAGCAACAACACATGAGACGACGGGCTGGGTCGTCACATCCTCCCCAACGTAAATAAATGCTCGTCCTCGAGCGTACCCAGAGTTGTCCTAGAAGCCAACCAATAGCTAAATGACCTTACCAAGCATATACCCGGGATGATCCCACGTCACCCTATCTCATATAGGTCCGACAACACAATATAGCTGAAATTTCACAATCCATCAAGACCATAAAACGTAGAACCGCATTGCACTTCCCGAAGTCATACTCAAAATCAGAACCTCACGTGAATATTCAGAATAAAACTGAACCATCCATAATAAACCATACCTGCAACCTCAGGTGGAACCATATGATATACCACATAATCCAAACACTCGAAAAAATAGACTCTATTCACGGCAGCTGGCCACAATAACCAGATACCAATAGAAAACCTCTTATTGGCTAAAGTATTATTCTAACACTTTCATATACTGCTAACGATAAATAGAATATGCGATAAACCGTAACCATCCCTCAGTTCACCCATACGTGAAGCCACTCTCATTTGACTAATACCCCAATAGATTTCCAAGCTGAACCCCGATATTATCCTTCTAACTAGCTGAGATCAAATCTGTTCGTATTCATTAATGACTCCAACGATCTCCTCGAATCCAACACACCACTCTAGTGATATGACACCTCAACACAGGCCTAAGCCACAACTTGCATAATATACGCACCAATGAGGAACGGTCTGAACATACTCAAATCATGACAAATAACTCAAACGAAAGAGCTGTACATCAAGCTCATCAGTACCATTACAACACAAGGCTGAGACCCCATCTCACATCATAGAGATAGAACACCTGAACCTACCTTGAAAGGTCATAACTCCACGTAGCCTCGCCACAACGCGCGATCCTATCCAAACACTGCTCCGCATGAGACACCTCAAGTCACCATGCTCAAAATAGACAGCCTCGCACAGATTGATGTCTGAAACCAAGCAATCCATCACACCTACGGTGAAGCAAGTAATATACACCATTCAATCCTGAAAGGACACAACCGACGCGTTATTCGCCGAGAACCAGCCAATACAGACCTTCCTCAGAAACCAGGAAGCAAGGCATATAAAGTAACATATGGAAAACTGTTCTCAACATCACACTGTTGCGGCACTGAACCCGGTCCAGATAACATACCCGTGGCGGCGTGCCACCCGTTCCACACAAATATCTCACATAGGGAGATGCACATCCGGCCAAATTTGCTCATTATAACAAAATACCGAGATCCTCAATCTCACCCGGAGACATGCCTGGCCACAAGAAACGCATCCGAAAAAGTCCCTCAATACTGGAACTGAATCAATGGTAGAAACCTATGCACTGACATTCGCCACGAAGGCCCGATTAATAGAAGCAATACTTGCCAGCCGTCCGCTGGTCTTTGGAATACAAACCACTCTGCTAGAACATAATCTGATGCACCTCGCCACACAACCTGTGGCATTTTCTGACATAACCTATAGCACCATAGTCTAGAATAACCCAACACTGAGACATCTAGTCTACACTCCAATATCATGTCCCAAAATCTAATATACCAAGCAAAGAAAGATCCACTCGGGCCTCCAATCCTAATAGCCGCTAGACGGTGCCGAATACACACGATCCACAACCACGGCATAAATTGTAGCTGAGAACTCTCAGTCTCCATCTCCATATAGCATACGAATCACTGTACCTGATCCCAAATTCCGACGTACGAGTGCATATTACATCTTAAGTACCCAATCATCCCACGAAAGATATTCAAAAAATTCCCTTGCGCCATCAAACAAACTCGGATATCAGCAGTCGATTTAGCAAGAAAGTGCCGCAATACTACCGAGGTATCATCGATCCAATCACGTTACCCGACTTCCGAGACATATACCCTCGTCAAATCACTTTCAATTAGAAGTACCATTTCCTTAATTACCTGAGGCTACCCGTTGCCTAACAATTTTATGAACTTCTTTTCAGAACTGAACTGTAACTCAGCAAGTCAAGAACTCCCGCTGATCCCATTTGGAAGAAAATCATTACACATCCCATGCTTCGTATACCCATAGAAAATATATTCATCTCCAACCACGGTAAAACTCATCAAGAACTCTGTCTCCCAATTCCATTGCACAAGCTAAACTACTAGGACTGAATCCTTCTACCCGAACCAAGCTAAGCAAGCTATCAGAACTCAAGAGCCTTGTTGCACAATACCAGTAAAAGCTCATTACCTCAGATAAATACAAAGAATAATCATATCCTTACCACACCGATTCGGTCTACTATCAAGCTATTCCATCTATTTAATTTCTTTTTTCATTCATAATCCACTTGATATTTCTCCCTCGCTGTAGCATCACAATACTTCAATCCAGGCTTACCATACGAGACTCTCACAATACCCCACTGTATAAGACTCATAGGCCACTGGATACTCTCTCAAATGTTCCCAGAAACACCACATTCCCGAAATACTCTACTATGAAGAACCTCCTGCGAATCTGAATTCGTTACCATTACTTTCCAGATATTGATACATAGAATCCCATAATTAACATAGAATACCACAAGTCTTGACCTTTCCGATGAAGACACAGTCTCTGACCACATACACACCCTTGAGACACCTGATCGTTTCATGTAGAATCTTGGACACAATAAAACCATTCTCGAGAGTCATTCACTCTTATTCAAACTGCAAATTACCTGACTTAACGAACAGAATCACTCGTGCCTTATTAGCACTCTGACACCGCAGAATATGATCTCATTCCAATACAACCAAGCAACTTCCTTCTCTATACACTGAGCATTCTTTACCAACAACAGCTCAAGACATCCTATTATTTTCACACATCTACTGTAAGGCCCCGTGAAATCCCCACTCAAAAACCCGGATCCCGTGGTGCCAAGTTAGGATCATGTGTTAGAAATTAGTAAATACGGCGCAGACCTTTTTGGATTGAATGATGCATTAAAAAGTCAAGAATAAGTTTCGAGAATAAACGCGAGAAATGCGGTCTAGAATGCGGTCGCATAATTGAAATGCGGACCGCATACCTGCCACAGAGTGAGGCAGAATGTTGGATAAAATTGAAGTCAGAAATACGGTTGAAATGCGGTCACATAATCAAAATGCGGACCGCATACCTGCTGCAGAGTGAGGCAGAATGTTGGATAAAATTGAAGTCAGAAATGCGGTCAAAATATAGTCGCATAATCAAAAATGCGGACCGCATAGTCGTCGCATATTTTCCTTTTGAGTTTTGCGAAGGTCAGTTCTGCGGTGCACTTTGCGACCGCAGAACATCAATGCGGACCACATTCTTACCGCAGACCGAGTCAGAATGTTTAGTTTTTTGGGAGCATTCTGCGGTCCATTATGCGGACCGCATGTTAATTCTGCGGTCGCAGATACGACCGCATAGTTGACTCGGGGCTCCAATTTTCTAATTTTTAACCCGACTTCCATATCGATATAATCGGTGTTCTAGCTCATTTTGATCATTCATCTGAGCAATTTTAGAGAGAGGAAGAGGTTTCTTAGAGAGGGAAAGTCTCCTATCAAATTATTTCATAAGATTGGGCCAAATCATTCAAGAAAATCAAGTGAAGGCTCCTAAATCTTCATCCCAAGAGGTAAGGCTCCATCACCTCAGCTCATATTTGTATACTTAGCCATATGGGGTCATTAGGGAAGTAATTCATGGGTATGAGAATGAATCTCTTGCATGCATGCCACCATAGAGTATTGGAAAGTAGTAAAATTAAAAAGGAGGCAATTGGGGGTATAACATAATAGAAATTCCTCACAAAAAGGGGCCTAAGATCACAATGCACCTTTAGTGTTTGATGATATGCTCGAGCCAAGCTAGAACTTCAGTTTCGTCTCTAATTCTCAATTTTTAATTCGAAATTTCTTGCTCAATAGATTGAAGCTCTAAGAGTTCCGGGAAAATTGTAAAAGGAAAAGGAAAGGCTTTGTTGAGGTATGTATGGCTAAAACCCCCTTCTATTAGAAATCGAGCTCCGTTGGTGCTTACGAACGTGTGGTAAGAGTTGAATTGGTTAGTGTATTGATTGATTGCGAAATTAATTGATTTACATATATCTATACATGTTCGTGAAGGATGTGCCTCAATGTGAATAACGTGCCAATCTTGATAATTAGAGAATGATGAAAAGTATAATTATTTGTTGTAATACTTGGGCTATAAGCCGACACTGAAACAAAGAATTATTCATGCTAGCTATGTGCTCACTATTTGTGATTGCAACTTGAAATATCCTTGATATACGTGTCTATGATCACAACTTATAAACTAGTATTGAAAAGGGACAATGATGTGATGATGGTGGCCATGAGTGCCCAGAAATCGTTATGATATGTATGGAATAAGGATTTGAAGGTGTTGATAAATGAGAATCGAGTAATGCCTCCAATGAGGTGACCTAGCCGATCGGGTCGTGATCGGACACCATGCCGCACACATGGTGGAAATGTGCTGATATTGAATCCCGTATAAGGGAAACGAAATATTGATTGAAAGTAATGCCTCCAATGAGGTGACCTAGCCGGTCGGGTCGTGACCGGACTCCGCTCGAGATGGCCGTGGTGATGAGCACAGTGGTGAACATGTGACAAAATTGCCTTAAATCGGTGTTGTGGAAATTGTATGAAGAATTATATGAATTGTTTTTTTGATTTGCCCGTATTAATTGCTTGTATCTATTTGATAGTTCTTTCTAGTAAAATGGTGTTTAGTTATACATACCAGTACAATTCAAATATACTGACGCCCCTTTTACCGGGGGCGCTTCATTCGTGTTATGATTGTAGGTGGCCCCATAGCGGACAGTGTAGACCGTGTGTAGCGAAGCGTTCATCTACTCGAAGTCTCAGTGAGCCCCTTATTCTTCCATGGGATTGAATGGTGTATCTTTTGTTATTACAGCTTTTCATTTTTTTGAGGTATAGTCGGGGTCTTGTTGCCGGCATAGTCATGCTTATCTGTTGTATCTTTAGAGGCTCCAAAGACACTAGTGTGGGTTATGTACGGGTTTTGGGGAGTCCCCTATATGTATATATTGAAATCCTAAAACTTGTGATCTCCTTAAGCCGTAACTCTAGTAGAATCCATGAAGCTAGCTTATGAACGGCAAATCTTTATGATATGAAATGAACCAGTAATGTGGTATACACCGTGTATTATCATTCAAATTAACCAAAGGCATGAGTTCCGCATTCATATTGAGTTGGGGTAGAAAGCGTTCGGTAAGGCTTGCTCAGTCAGGTTCACTTGATTGAGCGCCGGTCGCGCCTCCCGAGGTTGGGGCGTGACATCTACGAAGCATCGTATAACCTTTATCAAAAATTTCCTTCACACGTGCCATCCTCGGCTCAATTTCTGCAACCATAACTGATCCTCCTGCATACCTCGAAACGAAACCAACATAGCACATAACTGTGCAGTCAGCTAATCAACAGCAACCTCCCCAACTTGGCTCGAAGCCATACATCAAGACACCCTTAACAATTCATAACACTTTTGCTCTAATGATGCCACAATGAGATTAAACTCAATCATCTACAAGTTTGTGAAAACACAGATCATCTAGTACTGTAATCCTCTGCAAATCTCGCATTCATCCCCACATCAACCGAGTCCATTCCCTTGAGCGACCCGAATTTATCAAATTTCAACACGTACTCTTCAATTACACATGTGATCTTCTAACATACCCACAAGGGTCATACCACTTAAGAACTCTCCGCAGGAGATAACCCACCTGTTTCGCCTCAATTCTATATTTCATCACACCTTCCACCATCATATACGTTACACAATTATTTTAGCCTTCCTGAGTCTGAACTCAGGTACCTCATGAAATGCACTACACTGCCCAACTAGGAGATACAAAAATATTCTTCACGCGCCCATATTCGGGCTACACATCGAATTACAATAGGAATCGAATACTTAACAGTTCATCCATTATCCAGCAGACTTCTTTGCCACTTCCAAGTCAGATAGATACATCTCGCAATACTAACATACTCATCACATGAATATCAAACCGCCATTCTGGCTAATAGTAACAATACCGAACACATAAGTTCAACACACTTGCTCACACCATCAGCACCTCGGTGCTCAAGCCATAGGCAAAGATCCGGCCTCAAGTCCTCCAGACTGGCCCAACATACTCACGAAGATCACACCTCACCCCTCGATAGGGGAAATCACAAACCATCAAGGCATATATACTATTGAGCGCTCAAGTGCGCATACAGACGTGAGAAAGGAATTTCAAGAGTTATATCTCAAGCTGAATCAAGTACGCACGATAATAATTCCAAGAAGTGAAGTTTCCTAAAGGTTCTGCAGCCTCTCAAGGATAAATATAGACGTCTCCGTACCGATCCGCGAGACTCTACTAAACCTGCTCATGACTGGTGAGACCTAGTAACCTAGGCTCTGATACCAACTTATCACGACCCAAATCCTAAACCCGGTCGTGATGGCACCTCTCGTGAAGACAAGGCCAGCCAACAGATTAACAATACTTCTTTTAAGAATTTCTTAGCAAGAATGAGTCGAAAACAATAGATAACACTATCATAAATGCGGAAGAAAATGATATAACAGGGAACCATCCCATCTCAGACCGAAATCGGGGTGTCACAAGTCACGAGCATCTAAAGAAGCCTGAACACAACTATACGGCTAATAATATACAATAATAAATTCTGGAATTTTAAAGACAACGTCCGGTGCCGCGAACGCTGGCGGTCACCTTGCTCAGCTGCAATAGTAGTACCTTCAATCAGCTAATAACCCGCTACCGGGTGAACAATACCTGCAACTGCACGCGAGGTGCAGAGAGTAAAGTGAGTACTCCAACTCAGTGAGTAATAAAGGTAAATAATAACTGAGAGATAAGAAATCACGTATAACAGATCATCATGCTGTATAGAAGCAGTGAAAAACCCTTAAATTGAGAAAATCAGTGAAAACTGTGAAACCTTTCAGAGTATCTTGGCTTAGTTTTAAACCTCTTTTGAAGATGATCCTTTCAACAGTTGCGAAAATAATTTTCAACAATTAGTGACACTATGCACAGAGACCCGCCCCTCGGGCAATATTATTATTCCCGGTCAGCCACTGTTACCTGACCAAATGCATCATACAGTGTCACTGTTACTACTGTCTAAGATTTATCCTCTTTAAGAGCGATCAGACAATACCAGAACAGCAAACAGATATCTCAAAAAATAACACGAACAACGAATAGTGAACAAATGCATGAATGCAATGCAATGAAAATAACGGTAAATTCCAGTACCCCCTGCGGTGTGCAGCCCGCTCCATTTATTTATCGTCGACGGTGCACTGGGGGTGTGTACAGACTCCGGAGGGGCTCCTACAGCCCAAGCGCAATATCAGCCATATCGTGGCGTCAAACATGCTCTCGGCCCCAATATCAATATATCATCGCTGCGGCGTGCAGCCCGAGCCATCCATATATTCAGAAATCACTATAACACTGCTGCAGCGTGCAGCCCGATCCATGCTCAGTCCATAAATGCACATAAGCCACTTGGGAAATATTAACATGATAGTCCTCAGCTCAAAACGTCAATAAAATATTGTTTAAGTTTTCAAATCTTAGAAAAATGGCTGAGTTTGCAAAATAGTATTAAAACCTTGGACCGAGATCAAATAATATGCAAGTAATGCAAAAA
>MU768717.1:29007-49047 GCA_026770625.1 Nicotiana glauca
TTGTTGCAGATATTTGTAGATACTTTTGCATTAGAGATAAAATAATGGTAATTTCTATGGATAATGCTTCTAGTAACACTAGTGCTATAGGCATACTTACAACAACACTAAATCATGCATTTAGTAATTATTTCCATGTGAGATGTATTTGTCATATTGACCATTTAATTGTCGGTGATGGTATGAGAATTTTAAATTTAGAAATTGAAAAGGTTAGAATGGCTCTTAATTGACTTTTTTATTCAAACCGTAGAAGTAGACTTAGAGAGTGTTTTAAAAAATGTGATGAATATGGCCTTAGAGAAAGAAAGGTTCCTAAAGCTTGTCCGACTAGATGGAATTGTATGTACGAAAGTTTAGTAGTTGCATATGAATATAGAAACCCGATTAATGCAACGTGTAATGCTCGTGTTGGTGGTGAGGATGATGATGAAATCCTTACAAATCAAGATTGGACGAATGTTAAAATTCTTTTAGATTTTTTAGAACATTTTCAACTTGCTACAGATGCATTTTCTGGGCAATAGTATCCTTCTATTTCAAATTGTTTAGTTTATATTGCAGCACTATGTGATTTGTTTGTTGAATTTTCGGAGGGTGGAGAAATTTACAAACTTGCTATAAATGCAATGAAAGAAAAGTTTAAAAAATATTTTTTCCCTATCCCCCCTATTTATGCTGTTGCTGCAATGTTAAATCCTACAATAAAATTAGGAGAACCTCACTTTTGGTACTCAAATATTTATAAGGCTTTAGATCTTTCAGACGAGGAATTTGCTACACTTGCAGATGCAAAAGCCTCAATTAAAATCAATGCTCAAATAATTTATAATGCTTATCAACTTGCCTTAGATCATGCTAGGCCAAATGTTCCGACCCTTACTTCGTCTAGTTCACAATCGTCTAAAAGAGCTGCGGGCCTAAAAGCACTTAAATCTTGGACGGAGTTCAGGGGNTAATCAGTACTATTCAGAGATTGGATCCGCTCGGAAAAAAGAAACTTTGGACTTGCAGAATCACAACCGGAGATAGACGAAGCTTATGAAGAAATGATAGCGGAACTTGCGGAGGATGCTGCTTCGCCCGGAAGCGGTGATGAACAAGCTTCTTTTCCACCACCACCAACGGAACCTCCTCCGAACCTTGAAGGATTTATGAGATTTGTTAGAGATACAATGTAGATTATGGTGTAACTTGTACTTTGGCACATCTTCTTTAGTTTTTTTTCCTTTTAATGGTGGTATTAGCACATTGTTGTGCTCATTCCATTGGGGAGAAGAAGACTAAGAAAGATATGCCATTTTTGGTAATAAAAATTATAAGACATTCCCTTGAATATCTCTTTGCAATATTTTTTTGTCTTTAACTTGCAATTCTTTATAAGCTATAATATATATACATAACATACTATATATACTACAAGAAATTATATTTGAAAATATATATACATAACATACTACAAGAAATTATATAAGGAAATATATATACATAACATACTATATATACTACAAAACATTACAAGAAATTATATTTGGAAATATATATACATAACTTACTATATATAGTATAGTATACTATATATACTATATACTATATATAAATAGATATATATACTACAAAACATTACAAGATTTTTCAAAAGGAGGGCCCCACCCCCAATGACCTTTGCCAACGGTCATATTGCACAAATAGCCTATTTTTTTATTTTTTTTTTTCTTTTTCAATTTACAAAACTAACCTTCTCTAAAACTATAAATACCCTCCTCCCTCTTCTTTATCCGGAAATTCGACTTTAAGATTTTTCGACAATTTGTATTATTTTAAAATTATTAGACGTATTTATGCTTAATGTGTTACTTTGTTATTAATTTATTATGCATGATAATTTAGTTTTACTATTGTTTTGTTATTTTACTTTTTCTTCAAGCACTTTAATAATTAGGTTTCTATATTTTATATGCTATATATATTTATATAACCATGTATAAGAGCAATTTATATTAGTATATACATATATGGTTTACAAGAAATTGCCTTAAACAAAAAAAAAAAAAATAGCCCGGAAATAAAAAAAGCCCGTTAGGCCCGGCCCATTTAGCCCGGGACCATGTGGGCTTAGGCCCGTCATGGGCTGGTTCCACCCGTTGAGCCCGTGAAGCCCGGGACCGCCAGAGCCCAGGCCCGTTTAGCCCGGCCCATTTAGGCCCGGGCCCGGCCAAGAATACAGCATTAGTAATGGCACAAGATAGCCAAATGAACTACTGCAAGACACAGTGAACTTTGTCTGACTGTCTGTATTGGGAAAAATTAAGTTCATATATAGAATTGATTGAAAAGTGACATGTCACGACACGTGGACTGGTCAAAGGATGATAATTGGCAAAGAATAGTTAAAGAGACACGAGTTACAACAGGCACGGGCAGAGATTCAAGAAAGATAGATGCACGGACCTATTTATGTTCGAAGGTCGGGTTAAGAGAATGAATCTGATAGCAAAAAAGGGTATAGATACGTATTGTCAGTAATTAATAGGCGTTAATTACGGAAACGTTAGGGAATCTGTATAGAATCAAAATATGATTACCAATTATAACGTTGCATTAATTATCAATAATGGCTCTATTATGACAGAAACAAAACGTATTACCTAGAGATAGCTATAAAAGAGGGAAAATGATCATTTGTAAGGACACGAAATACTATTGAAATATACTGATTTACTTTGCTTTCTACTCAGCTATTTTTCTACATTATTTATTCTTATTTTAATTTGATTATCAGTAACCCGAGTTCTTAAAATAAGCTTTGATCGAAATCTCGAATTTTGGTTAAACAAATTGGTTTTGTTACCGGGAATCTGATAATCTACTCTTTCCTAAACTAACCCTTTTTGTCACATCAACCATGTCAAATGTTAATGACAACAATCAAAGAGACCATCAACTCCAGGAAAATTCGCAAGATGATCGTACCCCAATCCCTTCCCCACCAAGCTCTCCTCGACAATCTCGGGAAGGAACTTTTGATGGATCTCAAACAAATGCAAATGCTCAATTCGAAAACGATGAGGCTATCAACAAAGCTTTGCAAAAGTTAATCGCTCAACAGGTCAGTAAAGCTCTTGAGGCTTTCACTAACCAGTTGCCGGTTGCACCACCAACAACAATTCCAAATAACAACACTTTAGAGAACCCTCGCTCTGGACTTATTAACTCGGGCAGTGGTGGAACCCCCAGCGAGTCACGAGATAGAGAACCAGGTAGCATAGTCAATTCTGATTTACAAAATTTAGTATTAACTTTGCAGAAACAGTTCAAGGAGCAAAGTGACCGCATATAGCAAATACCTGAAGTACCGCCTGTAATCAAGGGAAGAAGCCAAGTTCTGCTCCTCTCCCAATTCCAAAGAAATTCAAGATGCCCGATATTCCAAAATACGATGGAATAACTGATCCACGAGACCACGCGACTGCATTCACAACTGGTGTAAAGGTCAATGACTTGACCAAACAAGAAATTGAATCAGTATTGGTCAAAAAATTCGGTGAAACACTCACTAAGGGAGCATTAACATGGTATTCTCTGTTACCTGAAAATTCTATAAATTCTTTCGCTGAGCTTGCAGATTCATTTATCAAAGCACATTCCTCAAAAAGAATGGAGAATATTTTTAAAATAAAGCAAGGGATTTAGAGTATTTGTAGATAAATTCCAGCGTGAAAGGATGACGTTGCCACCCGTACCTGATAACTGGGCAGCTATGGCATTTACCAGCAATCTAAATGAGAAGAGTTCGAAGGCTACGAGACGAGTCAAGGAAAGCCTACGAGAATTTCCAGTAACAACTTGGAATGATGTTTACAACAGATACAGCACGAAGCTGCGGATAGAAGAAGATACTATTACCTAGTGTCAAAAGGAAGAAAGGGTAAGTTAAAGGCGTGCTGAAACTGAAAAAAGGTCCGGAAAAAACAGATACGAGCCTTATATGGGACCAATAGGAAAAGATTCACGATCGAAACAGGATAACTCAAGGTATGATCCTAGGTCGAGAGATAGAGAATCAGGTTCATCATCAAGGTTCAGAAAAGACCGGGACACACGGGAAATCCGCAGTGATGCTAGAAGCTCTAAGGCGACGATTGGCGGTTTAAGTTTCAACGTAAGCACTTCAGAGTTAGTAGAAGTATTAAGAAACATGGGTGATAAAGTGCAGTGGCCAAAGGAAATGAGATCAAATCCAAATAGGCGTAATCCTGATCACTGGTGCGAGTTTCACAACGATCATGGTCATAAAACGGCAGACCGTAGATTGCTACAAGGTGAAGTAGACCATTTATTAAAGCAAGGGTATCTTACCGAACTATTCAGCGAAAAAGGTAAGCAAGCATACATGAAGAATAGACAGGAGCCCCCTAAACCTCCTTCTCCGAAAAGGACCGTTAATGTTATAAGTAGGGGCGAAGAAATTAACGGCGTGACATGTACGACGGATAAGAACAATTTCTAAAGTTACAGTTACACACGGGAAGCGGGTTCGACATGTTTTGGAAGAAGAAAGTATTACATTTGATGATGCAGACGCGGACTAACTCCACACAACGATGCACTGGTAATATCTCTACTTGTACATGATAGTAACGTAAAACGAGTTTTGATTGACTCAGGTAGCTCCGTGAACATCATTTTGATAAGAGTATTAAGCGAGATACAAGCTGAAGATAAGCTAGTACCCAAGGCGCATACTTTATCTGGCTTTGATAATTCGAGCGTCGTGACAAAAGGAGAGGTAATACTTACAACATTCGCAGAAGGAGTTATCAAAGATACGAAATTTCAGGTGGTAGAGATGGATATGGCTTACAATATGATTCTCGGGAGACCATGGATTCACGAAATGGATGTTGTGCCATCTACCTTACATCAAGTCATCAAATTTCCATCCCAACGGGGAATCCGTGGTGACCAACAAACACCTAGGAACATCAACTCTGTAGCAGATTCAAGCACAAAAAACGAAGAAAAATAGCAATTACAGAATCCAGTTGAGGATGCTACACCACAAACCTCAGTTGGGGATGGGCAAACAGATGTGGACTCGCGACCTGATTTCATTCAAGAACCAGATGAAAATGAAAATATCAAACCAACGATTGAAGAATTGGAGGTTGTAGAACTATTCACACAATGGCCTAAAAATAAAGTCTACGCTGGGGCCAACTTAAGCCACGAAATGAAAGGTAAGTTGATTGAATTTTTGAAAACTAACGTAGATTGCTTTGCCTGGTCCCATTTTGATATGACAGGGATACCCCCGGAAGTAATGACTCACAAGTTAAATGAAGATCCATCATATCCATCTATCAAACAAAAGAAGAGAAAGCAGGGGACTTTCAAAAATCAGGTGATTCAAGATGAGGTCCAAAAACTTTTAAAAATAGGCTCTATCTGCGAGGTAAAGTATCCTAATTGGTTAGCTAATATTTTAGTGGTACCAAAAAAGAATGGCAAATGGCGAGTTTGTGTAGACTACACCGACCTTAACAAAGCTTGTCCTAAAGATTATTTTTTGTTACCACATATAGATCAACTGATTGATGTTACTGCAGGACATGAATTGTTAAGCTTTTTAGATGCATATTCAGGGCATTTTATTGCTCCAATGATATGCATTTAAAAAGCTTAACAATTCATGTCATGCAATAGCATCAATCAGTTGATCTATAACTGGTAACGAAAAAGAATCTTTGGGACAAGCTTTGTTAAGGTCGGTGTAGTCCACACAAACTCTCCATTTGCCATTCTTTTTTGGTACCACTACAGTATTAGCTAACTAATTAGGATACTTTACCTCGCGGATAGCCTATTTTTAAAAGTTTTTGGACCTCATCTTGAATCACCTGATTTTTGAAAGTCCTCTGCTTTCTCTTCTTTTGTTTGATAGGTGGATATAATGGATCTTCATTTAACTTGTGAGTCATTACTTCCGGGGTATCCCTATCATATCAAAATGGGACCAGGCAAAGCAATCCACGTTAGTTTTCAAAAAATTCAATCAACTTACCTTTCATTTCGTGGCTTAAGTTGGCCCCAACTTAGACTTTCTTTTCAGGCCATTGTGTGAATAGTTTTACCGCCTCCAATTCTTCAATCGTTGTTTTGATATTTTTATTTTCTTCTGGTTCTTGAATGAAATCAGGTCGCGAGTCCACATCTGTTTGCCCATCCCCAACTGAGGTTTGTGGTGTAGCATCCTCAACTAGATTCTGTAATTGCTATTTTTCTTCGTTTTTTGTGCTTGAATCTGCTACAGAGTTGATACTCCTAGGTGTTTGTTGATCACCACGGATTTGACAAATTCCCCATTGGGATGGGAATTTGATGACTTGATGTAAGGTAGATGGCACAGCATCCAGTTCGTGAATCCATGGTCTCCCGAGAATAATATTGTAAGCCATATCCATCTCTACCACCTGAAATTTCATATCTTTGATAACTCCTTCTGTGAATGTTATAAGTATTACCTCTCATTTTATCACGACGCTCGAATTATCAAAGCCAGATAAAGTATGAGCCTTAGGTACTAGCTTATCTTCAGCTTGCATCTCGCTTAATACTCTTAGCAAAATGATGTTCACGGAGCTACCTGGGTCAATCAAAACTCGTTTTACGTTAGTATCATATACAAGTAGAGATATTACCAGTGCATGGTTGTGTGGAATTAGTACGTCGTCCGCGTCTGCATCATCAAATGTTATACTTTCTTCTTCCAAAACATGTCGAACCCACTTCCTGTGTGTAACTGTAACTTTAGAAATTGTACTTGGCCGCCGTACATGTCACGTCGTTAATTTCTTCGCCCCCGCTTATAACATTAACAGTCCTTTTCGGAGAAGGAGGTTTAGGGCGCTCTTGCCTGTTCTTCATGTATGCTTGCTTACCTTTTTCGCTGAATAGTTCGGTAAGATACCCTTGCTTTAATAAATGGTCTACTTCACCTTGTAGCAATCTACAGTCTGCCGTTTTATGACCATGATCGTTGTGAAACTCACACCAGTGATCAGGATTACGCCTATTTGGATTTGATCTCATTTCTTTTGGCCACCGCACCTTATCACCCATGTTTCTTAATACTGCTACTAACTCTGAAGTGCTTACACTGAAACTGTAACCGCTAATTGTCGCCTTAGAGCTTCTATCATCACTGCGGATTTCCCGCGTGTCCCGCTCTTTTCTGAACCTTGATAATGAACCTGATTCTCTATCTCTCGACCTAGGATCATACCTTGAGTTATCCTGTTTCGATCGTGAGTCTTTTCCTACTGGTCCCATGTAAGGCTCGTATATGTTTTCCCCGGACCTTTTTTTAGTTTCAGCACGCCTTGAACTTACCTTATCTTCCTTTTGATGCTGGGTAATAGTATCTTCTTCTATCCGCAGCTTCGTGTTGTATCTGTTGTAAACATCATTCCAAGTTGTTGCTGGAAATTCTCGTAGGCTTTCCTTGAGTCGTCTCGTGGCCTCCGAACTCTTCTCATTTAGATTGCTGGTAAATGCCATAGCTGCCCAGTTATCAGGTACGGGTGGCAACGTCATCCTTTCACGCTGGAATCTGTCTACGAATACTCTGAGCAACTCTGAATCCCCGTGCTTTATTTTAAAAATATCCTCCATTCTTTTTTCGACTTTTTGAGCTCCCGAATGTGCTTTGATAAATGAATCTGCAAGCTCAGCAAAAGAATTTATAGAATTTTCAGGTAAAAGCGAATACCATGTTAATGCTCCCTTGGTGAGTGTTTCATCGAATTTTTTGACCAATACTGATTCAATTTCTTGTTTGGTTAAGTCATTGCCCTTTACACTAGTTGTAAATGCAATCACGTGGTCTCGTGGATCAGTTGTTCCATCGTATTCTGGAATATCGGGCATCTTGAATTTCTTTGGAATTGGGAGAGGAGTAGCACTTGGCTTCCAAGGTTGTTATGACATATTTGTCCATACCTATTCCCTTGATTACAGGTTGTACTCTAGGTATTTGCTCTATGCGGTCACTTTGCTCCTTGAACTGTTTCTGCAAAGTTATTACTAAATTTTGTAAATCGGAATTGACTATATTACCTGGTTCTCTATCTCGTGACTCGCTGGGGGTTCCACCACTGCCCGAGTTAATAAGTCCAGAACGAGGGTTCTCCAAAGTGTTGTTATTTGGAATTGGTGTTGGTGGTGCAACTGGCAACTGGTTAGCGAAAGCCTCAAGAGCTTTGCTGACCTGTTGGGCGATTAACTTTTGTAAAGCTTCGTTGATAGCCTCATCGTTTTCGAATTGAGCATTTGCATTTGATTGAGATCCATCAAGAGTTCCTTCCCGAGATTGTCGAGGAGAGCTTGGTGGGGAAGGGATCGGGATACGATCATATTGCGGATTCTCCTGGAGTTAATGGTCTCTTTGATTGTTGTTATTAACATTTGACATGGTTGATGTGACAAAAAGGGTTAATTTAGGAAAGAGTAGATTATCAGATTCCCGACAACGGAGCCAATTTGTTTAACCAAAAATCGGAATTTCGATCAAAGCTTATTTTAAGTAGAACTCGGGTTACTGATAATCAACTTAAAATAGGAATAAATAATGTAGAAAAATAACTAAGTAGAAAGCAAAGTAAATCAGTATATTCCAATAGTATTTCGTGTCCTTACAAATGATCAGTTTTTCCCTTTTATAGCTATCTCTAGGTAATACGTTTTGTTTCTGTCATAATAGAGTCATTATTGATAATTAATGGCATTTAATGCAACGTTATAATTGGTAATCATATTTTGATTCAATACAGATTCCCTAACGTTTTCCGTAATTAATGCCTATTAATTACTGAGAATACGTATTTATACCCTTTTTTGCTATCAGGTTCATTCTCTTAACCAGACCTTCGAACATAAAGAGATCCGAGCATCTATCTTTCTTGAACCTCTTAAATCTCTGTCTGTGCCTGTTATAACTCGTGTCTCTTTAACTATTCTTTGCCAATTATCATCCTTTGACCAGTCCACATGTCGTGACATGTCACTTTTCAATTAATTCTATATATGAACTTAAATTTTCCCAATACAACGTGGATAGAAACTCGAAAAGTACAACTAGTTTGTTTCACACAACTGCAGAGAATGTGAACTTAACCACTAAGTTGGCATCTTTTTTTTTACCCCTGTGATCCACCTGAATTATACAGAGGTAAACTTATTCCTTCCTTTTTTTTTCTTTTTTTTCTGGATGGAAGTGATAATTGTTGAAGTAGTAGTGTAAATGTGTAATATATTCATCTTACTCAAGAATTCCTTCAAGTAGTGGGTGTTACAGCGGGATAAATTAAGTCAAAGAAATTAAAAGAAGATATTATACTTTCCACTGCAATCATCAAAAGCCCATCTGATTTTCCTTTTTTTTCTCTGTTTCCTAGTCTGCAGTTGTTTTAGGACATTTTACTTTTATTTCTTTTATGGTTGACATGGATTAGAATCCAAGTTTACTTACAGTTACTCCTTTATTTATAAATACAAGCACCTCAGTTATGTGATCAAAGAGTGCTTATTAACCTCCGTCTTTTGAAGTTGGTTCAAGGGTCTTCAGAGACCTAATTCCAAATAGTGAAGATAATCTTTCCAGGTCAAAGCCGCACATAAGAATTCCTCCATGCATTAGTAATTCATCCAAACAAAACTTCGGTGGATAGCTAGTTAACACAAGTCGTTGGACATTGTTCAAAATAAAATAATAATGAATTGAAGGAGAGTAGTGGTGTTAATTAGTTATTGACCCCAAAGTGACGGGGTACTGACCTTGACTGCTCCTATGTGCAACTACTACACCTAAAGCCCAAGCAAGTTGGGTAAAACCAAACTTGGACAGTGTACTTGGCTGCTACTCCTGTGTAATTTTTTTTTAAAAATAATTGTGGTGCCCGGGCCAGCTTGCGTGCACCTCGACTAATTCCATGGGATACCTGCCACCTCCCACCAGCAACAGGTACCTGGTGCCTTTGTCCACCAAGGCTTGAGCAAATGGGAACAAAATCACCTAGTGTCTTTGCCTCCGTTGGAGTTGAATATGAGACCTCATAGTTCCCTCCACTTTACTGACTGACCACTAGGCCAGACTTGGACAATGATTTGACTATTGCCCTCTTAAGTTTCAGAATATCTAGGCAGCCAGTGCACCTCAGCCAGGCCGCTTTCTGCCGTTATGATGGCCCTCTAAGTAAGCAACATACGAAACCACATCCTGAAGGTATAAGGGTCTTTTGATCATGACAAACTTTAGTTCTACAAATTTTTGTGCCTTTTTCCTGTTTCTTGTTTCTTATGTTCTACTTTATTTGGATAAGGTTCAATGTGAATGAAGATTTCACGTGCTTGAGTGTGCAAATTTGCCTCGGGAGAGCTATTGCCATCACTTCTCGAGTTTCAGTGGGTCTTCTCCACCTTATAATCCATCAAAAATCACATAATCTATTTAATACATGAGAAGCAAGATAAGCAGTACACATTAATAATAGTTAGATACTTATACGTAACTAATAACTCGGTGGCCTTCAGGCAGATGCATGCTAAAATAACAAGAAATCACATGTCAAATTTTCATGCAGAATACGCAAGGTTGGGAAAGTAACCATCTCATGTACCAATAAGCTACTATGGAAAGGGCACTTACAATCCACTGAATATTTTAATGGTGTCGTAGAACAACCACTGCAAAGTCACAACTGGTCCAACTAGCATTATCCTAATAGGAAGACTTCTTGTAAACAAATTAAGAAACCCAATTTTCTTCACAGCCTGAAAGGTAAAAAATTTAAAATAAAAATGCAGTAAGCATGAAAGCATTTATTTATTTTTGGGTGGGGGAAAACATTAAGAGATTTTACCTGCTTTACGCTACTGGCCTTCTTGTTGTTAAGAGAAGCCACGATGTTGTCAGCAGGGTTCGAAATAATACTACCAATAGATCCAGCGGCATATCCAGCTAAACAAGTTACGCCAAGCTGCTGAGCTCTTGAACACTCTTCCTTCCTTTTCTGGATTATATTTCGATAAAGAAAATTCACTGTATGCTCAAAGGTTGAGAACATAACTATTGAGACTGCAGACAAAATAACCAGAATAAAATGAATAACCAACATTTTTTTTTATGAAGTAAAAATGAATAACCAGCATTATATCCTTATCAAGGGGAAAGAAACAGAATAACCAACTTTAATAGTATTGATCATCCTAAACCAATACAGCTAAAAGTCATCAATTTCTTCTATCACTGCTAAATTAGACCAAGATTAGAAATGACATATGGTAAAGCCAATTTTCTACTTTAAACTTTAACATCTATTCCAAAAAATGATCTAGTATAGCTTTGCTATGCATTTCAGCTAAATTTCAACTTCAGACAGGTGACATAAAACAGTCCTGTGTGGCGTGATTAGTATCACATGCTGCATGTTGGTTATCTAGGTGTACACAATTTCATTGGACATATATATATATATATATATATATAAAAATTTGCAAATAGAGTTTCAAAGACTGAGAGGTACATGGTAGATTACGACCCAGTAGAGGAATAAGCCCTCTGTATAACCTGAAATTAGAAAGCCAAATTGTAGTGAGTGTCAGTACGAAAAAATATTATACCAAAAGGGGAAAAGAAGTCCATGGTTAGGTTTGTACCCATGGATGCCTTCTGATGCATATATTCGCGGAAATCCATCAGTCAGTCCTTTGGCGAAACGAGGCTGAGCTTGCACGCGAACTTTAATGGCCTCAAATGGGCAGAGAGCCACATTAGCAATTACTTCAGCTGATGCGCTGCTGGCGAAAAATACCAAACTCTTGTTCTGATCCACCAGTAAATTTGAGTACACTTTCTTAAAATATTCATACAGACCAAATCTACAAGCACCCTGAACACCATAGCCAAAAAACTTCCCCGCCCATCCTCGCCAAAAGGCCGACGGACCTTGTTCTCTCAATAAAGTCGTAAAGCACGTGGAAATGCTACTATACTTGATAGGGTGCACCTACAAATTACAACAGTAATTCATATCAGAAGAAAGATCATAATGAAAGTGCATCTGCACCAAGTGAAATGGGGTTGACGGGTATACTAGTCAATCCATCAACTATGCATCAATTTCAAATTAGTTTGGGCCTATGTACCATTCCGCTCAACTCAGGCATCACTCAAATGCTAAAAACTGGATCTTTTAAGGGTATTTATATGATCTAAAAATCTAGATTCAGGAGCATTAACTAACTTTTTTTTATGACGGTAGTGTCAAGGCCAACTTGTGCGCCTACATTATTCTACCGAGTACCTGCTACCTCCCATCAATACAAGTATTGGGTAACACTACCAACTAAAGTTTAGGCAGATGGAAGAAAGCACCTAGTATTTTTTGCCACCTCTTGGGATATAAACCTGAAACCTTATGGTTCTCCTACCACTTCATTGACAACTGGGCTACATACTTTGGTGGGAGCATTGAAAAACTGTTTATTTTACCGTTTCGCATATACCAGAAATGCAGCACAACATATAGTTTTGACCCAAATTCTGGCAAAAAGACAACGCAAAAAATAGCAACTATACCAACCGAAAGGGGATTGACGAGCATAACAATCAATCAATCAACTAAGTATCAATTTCAAATTAGTAAGTGCCAGCTATATAATCCTCTGTATCCATTCTGCTCTATTCAAGTATCATCATCAACAACAACAACATATCCAGTGTAATCCCGCCAAGTAGAGTCTGGGGATAGCATGTACGCAGACCTTACCCTACCTCTGTGAAGGTAGAGATGATGTTTCCAATAGACTCCCGTAGTCATGTTGCACGGACTCTCCAAAATACTGCCGCACCCGTGTCGAATTCTCCAAAAATACACTGATTTTGGTGAATCCGACCCGACATTTTGGGAGAATCCGAGCAACATAGAGTATCATCCCAATGCTAAATAATTTTGACTTTTTAAGGGTGTGTACACAATCTAAAATTCTACATTCATCAGCATTTACTAATCATTTACAATAATGTGTTGCATACAAGAAATCAGAAATACAACATTACTAGTAGTATTTATTTTGACCAAGATTCTTACAAAAATGTCAAACCCCAACAAATTTTTTTACCTGCATATTAACTTTGAGAACATCAAGAGGGGTGATAGCAAGATGAGTAGTGCCAGCACTAAGCATACCTCCAATTGTACAAATTCCATAATACCCTGGTGTGAATTCTTCACATACTTTTCCTCCTATTAAACTACTGCTACTCATATTTAAACTTAAAACTGTTTTGAGGTTCTACAGGAAAACCCCACTTTGTTTTTTTCTTCTTAAAGCCATATATGCAGCCAAAGTTTCGATTTTTCTACTGCATGTGATGGATCTTTCAACAGGGTTTTGTGCAAGATTTAAGGTAACAGCGAGAATGACGTCGTGGTATATGGTTTCCTTTAAAGAATCTTTGTAATTATAGAACTGTTTTGCTTTTTTTTCTTGGAAAATTTTAAGAAAGGGTATTTTAAAAAGATGGCCGAATAGTCCAAATGGCACTTATAATTGTGTCACTTTGTTATTTCGGTCCCCAAACTTAATGTAGTTTCATCTAGACACCTCTACTCATTCAAACATAATATTTTAAACCTTTCTGACCGTGTGTATTCCTCAATCGTCTCACTGTATTATCCACGTCAGATAAAAATATTCCATGTCATTATTTTTATTCACAAAAACTATTTTTGAAAAAGAAAAAGTTGAATCCGAAAGTTTTCTCTCACAAACACGTTCATGCCTTTCTCTCTCTAAAAATCAGCCATTAGCAGAGACTGAGTTTCCTTGATTCAAGAAATGCAGGTGGGAAGTTGCAATTTGAGAGAATTGAGGGAATCAAACCCAGATTACAAGTTCTAGAGGAGCATACCGGAAGAAGAAAAGGCAAAAACATCTGGTGAATCAAAAGAATCAGGGCCAAGATTAGCCCACTTGAGCTTCCATGCCCATCCCACCAACACCTCAACAAGAACAGCAATCCATATGAACCCCACAAACATCACTAACTCTAATAATACCTCCCCAAAACTATGTCTTTCTAAAATCTCAAGCACAGCCCCTACCAAAACCATAATAACAAGCAAAAAAAAAAAAAAAAAGATACAATCCCCCATACCACCTTTGAGAACAGCGTCAAAAAAAAATGAGAGGAGAAAGGGGTAGAAGGAAAAGAAAACTTGATATTGGAAGTTAACCCCCAAATACATAAACAGCCCCTTCAAGTTGTCCTCAACGATCAGAGATAGCTCAATTATACTAATGACTAGAGAGACACCTTTTCTCGGCTAAAGTGTGTCTCATGAACCCCTCACGATGACATGGCAAAGTGTGTGCTTTTTACTCATGTCTAGGCGCGTGAAACCCTCAAAATTATATTTTTCTCTTTTTTTTTTTAAATAAACCTTATTTTAATGACCCACTTACCTTCATCTTCATACTTCTTTCTTCTTCAAGTTTCACCATTGATGAAAAATAAGAACAATTAATAAGTTTTTTCCAAATTATATCTCTCCCACCCTGATCTAAGATAGTAATCTCCAAAATTTGTGCGCACAAATTCCATTGCGATATTGTTCCCACGCAATTTCTTTTTGTCTCGCTTACACGCAATTTCTTTTTGTGCGCACAAATTCCTTTTTGTTCCCACGATATTGTTCCCACGAAAAAATCTGGCTTACACGCAATTTCTTTTTGTCTCAGATGAGTTATGTATTTCAATAGCTAAAAAAGTAACTAAATCAAAAATAAAAAAATAAAAAAAGCTGAACAAAAAGAAATGGGTTATTGTTGTTTTGTTTGAATTACAAAATAAATTCTTGAATAAATAGTCATGGTGGGGGAGGGCTTGGAAGAAGAACAGATGAGGTGGGAGTGAGAAGGGGGGGTTTAGACGAAGGGGTGATCAGTGGTTCTCTTTTCTTTTTAAATTAAATATGATTTAATTTTAATTTTTATTGTTAGTCACGTGTCAAATATTAATTGGTTCTTAAAATAGTCTTAGAATGTGTATTACCTGCGATATGGCCTGACTGGATCGGGTATTTACTTGATACACTTTATAGTTACTTGAAGTGTCTAACTGGAAATTGACTCAGTTGAGGTATCTATCTGACCGTTGAGGATAACTTGAAGGGGCCGTTTATGTATTTCGCCTTATTTTTTCTTTTCTTTTTATTTTTTGGTATTTTTAATTAGAATCATAAATTTTTACTCGCTTCTTAACGCGTGTAGTCACGCATTTTATCCAACTCAGCAAAGCAAATGCCACATAGGCTTGGTCAATGGTCAAGAGGGTTTAAAATATTATTTTTAAACGAGTAGAGGTGTCTAGATGAAACTTCATTAAGTTTGGAAACCGGGATGACAACGTGGCACAAGTATAAGTGTCATTTAGGCTATTCTGCCGATAATCTTGATTGAGTATTGTCTGAGCATTTTCTTTTAAAGTTTTTGGGACAAAAAAATGTAAAATACATTAAATATTCAATTTTCATGCCTTGTTTGGTACCCAAAAAAAAAAAATAAGAAGTTCGACCCTCCTTTCCCCCCACCCCCCACCCGGGCCAATAGAGAGAAAAAAAAGTCATCTTAAAATATATTCCTTTCAGAATTTTTTTTTTAAAAAATTATACAACTCAAACATACACTATTTAAGAAATCAATTCAAAAAATGACATCTAAGGTGTGTGGAATGAATCTACGATTAATGCTGGTCATGAAGTTAAACGAACAAAGAGATACTAAAAAAAATATGTACTTACAAGGAGAGGTGGGCATAAAATCTAAAAAAACCCGGATCTAATCGCACTAATTCATGTCGAGGCTGGTAGTTAGAAGTAGTTATATAGTTGTATGCCAGCTGTCAGTGGGTTGGCATTAGTGTAGGATTAAGTTAACAAGTTAGTTAGTTAGTTAGCCAGGTGTATAAATAGGGAGTTTTATTTTCATTTCAGATTTTGTAGCTTAGTATTGATTCACTAAGAATGCATTTCTCTTCCCTCTCTCTCTCTCTCTCTCTCTCTCTCTCTCTCTCTCTCTCTCTCTCTCTCTCTCTCTCTCTCTCTCTCTCTCTCTCTCTCGCGTCTTATTTCCTCTCCTGCTCATCTCCATAGCTGACCTCCATTAACATGATATCAGAGCTTCGGTGAAGCTACCTGGTTCAGCAATTAGGAGAAGTCTGCTGCGAACAGAAGTAAGAAGAAAATTCTCAAAAATTGAGCTCAAATTCGAATTTGTGATCTACGACGATAATTCCTCTATGATTGAATCTCAATTCACTAAAAACTTCTATCTCAATTGTTGATTTTTGAAGACTCGCTAATTGATTACTACGATGACTATCGAAGAAATTACTTTCTCTGCTCCAGCCACTCCAACACTACATGATCAGAATGTAGACCTAGTTCATCACAATCCCACCCTCTCTATATCCACTCCTATGATACACAAGGTGCAGATCTCATTTCAATTCAACTTCGAGGTTCTGAGAATTATTCATTGTGGAGTAGATCTACGAAAATTGTATTGCATGGTAAAAACAAGTTAGGTTTTGTGTTAGGGACCTGTAGAAAACACATGTTTGATCCTAGCCTATATGCGTTATGGGATAGGTGTAATGTTGTTGTGTTGGCTTGGATAATGAATATTGTGGCTCCAAATTTATTTAGTTCTGTGATATACGCTTCTAATTCTCACAAGGTTTGGGAAGACCTTCGTGAGAGGTTTGATAAGATCAATTTATCTAGATCCTTCTGCTTACACAAGGAAATTGGGAAGCTAACACAATATCTATTATTTGTGTCTGAATAGTTTTCAAAACTTAGAGAATTGTGGGATGAATATGAGGCTTTAGTTCCTCCTCCTTTATATGGTTGTCCAGAATCTAAACAAAATGCAGAACATTAAGTTTCGAAAGTTGTATCAATTTCTTACTGGGCTAAATGATACTTTTGATAATGCTAAGGATCAGATTCTCATGACTAGACCAGTACCTAATATAAACCAGGCATATGCAATGATCATTAATGTGGAAAATCAAAGAAGAAATAATGCTACTGTTGGTGTTACTACAGCTTTACTGAGTAATAGAGCCCTTACTGATGGTTACAATCGTGGTTATAAGCCCAGAAATAGCTTTGGAAAGTCATCTCTTCAGTGTGACTTCTACCATCTTAAAGGACACACCGGAGACAATTGTTACAAACTTCATTGTTACCGCACTGATTTTAGAGGCAGGAAAGGAGAGGGAGGTACTCCTGATTCCAAAGGTGCATATGCACACACTGCCAGTAGCATCTGATTCATCTAACCAACAAGGAGGTGTTGCTATTGTGGTTCCATCATATGGTCCAGCAATATCAGATGTCTCTAATAAGCACCTTTCTTTACTCGGGATCAATACAATCGGATCCTGCAGATGTTGAACAAAGGAAAGCAGGTTGAAACTATGGCTAATTCTGCAATAATGAATACTACAGGTACCATAACGGCTCTCATGTCTCATATAGCAAACAACAATTGGATTATAGATACATGTGCTACCAATCATATGGCTCACAACCTGAATTTATTGAGCAATATTAGAAATTTATTGGATAGTGATCAACTTCCTAATGGTGAAAAGGTTATTATCAGCCATACTGGTGATCTATCATTGTTTAAGGATAAATTAGTACATCATGTGCTTTATATTCTAGATTTCAAGTTTAATCTGATGTCATTGTCAAAAATCACAAAAGAGCTAAGATGTCTAGTAGCTTTCTTTCCTGACTTCTGCATATTTTAGGAGCTCTTCACTGGGAAGGTGATAGGGATTGGTAAAGAGGAGCATGGACTCTACATTGTGAAGCACAAAGAACAAGATGTTCCCAAGCAGTTGTCAGATCCTGGGCCAATTCATTCTTGTCCTCTTATAAATACTATTGTTAGTGAGTCCCAAACAAATAATGCTAGTACTGAAATAAGAATTCTACTGAGTATCTATATGAGATTGTCTTGTGGCATAAGAGGTTAGGCCATGCACCATTAAGAGTTCTAAAGAAGATAGAAGTCTGCCTAATGTTCAGTTGAAGGAGCATTTCTGTACAGTTTCTCATGTTGCTAAGCAAACAAGAATTCCTTTTTCTTCTAGTAATGCATGTTATATTAATGTATTTGATCTCATACATGCATGCTGATATTTGGGGGCCATACATATTACCTAATCAAAATGATATGAGGTACTTTTGCTTTAGTGGATGACTACTCAAGGTTTATCTAGCTTTTCTTAATGAATGACAAGGCAGAATCTATTGTGATCTTGAGAAATTTTCTGTTATTAGTCAAAAATCAGCTTCACTACAGTGTCAAGTGTCTAAGGTCAGACAATGGTACTGAGTTCTTTAACAATCAAGTCACAGGACTTCTACAAAAACATGGCATAGTTCATCAAAGTTCTTGTGTATACACTCGTCAACAAAATGGCAGAGTTGAAAGAAGACATAGATCTATTCTTGAAGTGGGAGAGAATGTAATGACCCGACCGGTCGTTTTGATCCCTAGCGCGTTGTTCAGTAGTCTGAGGCCATGAGCAGCTTCATTTCAGGTATTGTGACTTGTTCGCATGGTCGGAACTGGAATTCAGAAAGATTGGAGTTAAATTTAAATGAAAATTCTCATTTCAGAAGCTTAAAGTTGAAAGAATGAACTGGGATTGGATTTTTGAGTAAACGACCTCGGAATCAGGATCTGAAGGTTCCAGTAGGTTTCATATGATGATATCGGACTTGGGCGTATGCCCGGTTCGGGTTTTGGATAACCCGGGAGCATTTTGGCGCCTATTGTGAAAGTTAGCATTTTGGAAGAAATTTTTTTAAGTTTGGCTTGAAGTGTATTTTAGCGTTATCGATGTCCGTTTGGAATTTCGAGACTGAGAGTAGCTCCGTATGGTGATTCTGGTGTTGGGAGCGCGATCGGAAGTGAATTCGGAGGTCCGTGGGTTATTTTGAAGCCATTTGGCTAAAGATAGAAATTTGAAGGTTTTTGAGAAGTTTGACCGGAAGTGGACTTTTTGATATCGGAGTCAGAATCTGATTTCGGAAGTTGGAATAGGTCCGTCATGCCAAATATGATTTGTGTGCAAAATTTGAGGTCAATTGGACGTGATTTGATAGGTTTAAGCATCAGAAATAAAAGTTTGAAATTTCAAAGTTCATTAAGCTTGGATTTGAGGTCGATTGATGATTTTAGCATTGTTTGATGTGATTTGAGGCCTCGAGCAAGTGCGTAATGTATTTTGGGATTGGTTGGTAGGTTTGGTTGAGGTCCCGGGGGCCTCGGCTGGATTCCAGGTAGTTAACGGATCGAAATTGGAATTTGGAAGAGAGCTGAAGGCATCTGGTTGCTGGTATTTTCGCTTCTGCGGTTGGTTGACCGCAGAAGCGAACGGGGAGCTGCATTTGCGATTTTTGGTCCAAAGCTTGAGGACCACAGATGCAGTCTAAATTCTGCAGAAGCGGAACCGCATATGCGGAAGGGGCATCGCAGAAGCGGAAGAGAGGGCCTTGGGGAAGGACCGCAGATGCGGTCAAGGCTCCGCAAAAGCGGAACCGCATCTGTGGTGGTATGATCGCAGAAGCAAAAAGGGGGCTAAGCCAGGGAAGACGCAGAAGCAGCCTTCTGTCCGCAAAAGCATAGCCGCATAAGCGGCTATAATTCCGCAAAAGCCGAAATATCTGGAGGCAGAAGCTTGTTTTAAATCGCGATTGGGAGTTCATTTATCTCATTTCTCATGGCTTGGGGCGATTGTTGGGGAGCTTAAAAGAGGGATTTTCGTCAACAATGTTAAGGTAAGTTATTTCTACCTATTATGAGTTAAATACATTAATTATGTATGGATTTTAGTATAAAAATGGGTAGAAAATTGAGGGTTAGAGGAAGACCTAGAAATATTGTGTTCTT
>MU768724.1:0-31273 GCA_026770625.1 Nicotiana glauca
AAAGGCACCCAGGTCCGCTTGACTAGGGATACCCGGTCGAGCGCCGGTCATGTCCCTCGAGTTTGGGGCGTGACACAAAGTTCTTTTATAGAACACTTTATATGCTTTGCTATTTGAAGAATATCCCAATAATACTTCTTCATCACTTATGGGATCAAAGTTACTTAGGGAGTCCTTTCCATTATTTTGCACAAAGCACTTGCATCCAAGTGCCCTAAGATGGGATATATTTGGCTTTCTCCCTTTAAGTAACTCATAGGGAGTCTTTTCTACAAGAGTTCTAGTCATGCATCTATTTATGATATAACATGAAGTGTTTACAGCCTCTGCCCAGGAGCTATGGAGCAGTTTACTAGAAAGAAGCATAGTCCTAGCCATATCTTCAAGAGTCCTGTTCTTCCTTTCAACTACTCCATTTTGTTTAAGAGTCCTAGGGGCAAAGAAGTTATGATTTATACCATGCTCATCAAAAAATTCAGCAAACTTAGCACTTTCAAATTTAGTTCCATGATCAAACCTGATGGATGCAAGTTGATTACCTAGTTGTTTCTGAGTTTTTCTGACAAAGGCAGTAAACATGTCAATGCTTCATCCTTAGATCTTAAGAATAGTACCCAGGTAAACCTAGAATAATCATCAACAAGTACCATCACATATTTCTTACCACCTATGCTCAATGTTCTCATTGGACCACAGAGATCCATATGAACCAGTTCCAATGCCCTGGTCATGCTTACCATTTTCTTGCTTTTAAAGGATGATCTTACCTGCTTCCCCCTTACACAGGCCTGACAAACTTTGTCTTCCTTGAACATGATGTTAGCTAACCCTATCACCAAGTCCTTAGAGACTAATTTGTTGAGTTGATTCAGACTTGCATGACCAAGTCTTTTATGCAACAGGAGGGGATCGTTGTCCAACACACTCAAGCAAGTGAGTGAGTTCATTTTCTGAAAGAGTGGATAAATCTACAATGTAAATATTGTTAACTCTTTTTCCCTGCAAAACAATATTGTTAGTGGTAAGGTTAATCACAAAGCATTTGGTTAAGGTAAATTCTACAAGGTTACCTCTGTCACACAGTTGTGATACACTGATTAGGCTATATTTCAAGCCATTTATCAAGACATTCTCAATGGAGTGTGAGTGTATCTTACCTACCTTTCCAACCCCAATAATCTCACCGTTTTACCATTTCCAAATGAGAAATTACCTCATTTTAAGTCCTCAAGTAAAAGAAATTGGTTCTTGCTTCTAGTCATATATTTTGAGCAGCCACTATTCATGTACCATATTTGGCTACTTCCCTTCACTTGGACCTGCAAAAAAAATCAGGGCTTAGTCTTAGAAACCCAAATTAGTTTAGGTCCCTTTCTATAGTTAAAGGGGTAAACAAAACTCCCTTTAGCCCACCCAGGCAACCTATTTTTCTCTTGAACAAAAGCTCTGTTCTTTTGATTGGCCTTTTCTTCTGCATTACTTTCTTTTTTTGTAATGACCAGTCTTGCCACAGTGTGTGCAGATTTTGTTTTCAGGAAAAGTGAGGTACTTGCTTTTGGGGTCCAATTTAGGTGCTTGTGCCCCATAGCCAAGTCCTCTATTGTTGCTAATGTGATGTTCTTGTAGCCAAGATAGTACATTATAAGCCTTATTCCATTTGAAAGTTCTGTCTAGTTTATGCTTTACCTTTCCTAGGTCTTCTTTTAAGACTCTTATCTGCTCATCTTTCATGTACAACTCATCCTTCATTTTTCCTAGGTTTTCTTCTAAGGTGAGATGTGTGTGATCAGATTTCTTCTTACCTGTTCCTAATTTTAGTTTTAAATTCTCAAACCTAAGTTCTAGGACACTGATGTCAAGTTCAAGAACCTGGTTCTTCAACTCAACATTTTTACGGTCACTCTCATTAGCCCAAGATTCTAGATTTTTACACTTGGCTTTTAAGATCATACACTCCCTATACAGCTCATCCTTCTCATTATTAATTATTTCAGACACATTGATGAAGTCCAGCAATAGTTTAGACAACCTTTCTTTAGACAGAAATTTAATCTTGTCTTTGAGATGAAGGACACTTACCTCTTGTTTATCATCTGATTCTCTGATATCCATAAGTGCTTGTTCATCTCCAGCTTCATCTTCTGAATCCTCATCTAATATTTCTCCCCATGCAGCAACCATAGCCTTTGTTGATCCTTTGTTCCTTTTGGGTTGAACCTATTCCTTCTTCCTGTTCCTTCATTCATCCCTTTCCTTCTCCCATTCAATTTCCCACTGAGGATAGTTCTTGATCATGTGATCCGTCTTGCTACATTTGTAACAACCCTCATTGGTCTATTTCTCAGGAGCCCTTAGTTTGTTGAAGGTTATACCTTTTGAAGAACCCTTTCCTCTTATTAGGTACATTTTGAAATCCCTTGTGATCATGGCCATTTCATCATCTTCTAGATCTGCACCTTCAGCTATTCTGAGAGCCAGACTCCTCTCCTTCTTGGGTGCATCCATTTTCATGGTTTGTATTCTTAGTTCATAGGCAGTGAGGTTTCCAATCAGTTTATCCAACTTGAGAGTAGCAATGTTCTTTGATTCATGAATAACAATGATTTTGCTTTCCCAAGTCACTGGTAAGACCCTTGTCAAGATTTTCTCAACCTTGTCTTCTTCAAGGATAAATATCCCAAGAGATTTAAGTTCATTTGTTAGTGTTGTGAACCTTATGTACATCTCCTGGATAGTTTCTCCTTCCTTCATAGTGAAATTCTCATATTAAGAATATAGTAGTGTTCCTCTTGATCTCTTTAATTGAGAAGTTCCTTCATGAGCCACTTGTAAAGTGTCCCATATTTCCTTAGCAGTGGTACAACTTTGAATCCTGTTGTACTCATCTGGACCCAGTCCACACACAAGCCATTTCTTGGCTTTGGCATTCTTCTCCCATATCTTCAAGTCTTCAGCAGTGCAGTCAGCTCTTGTCTTGGGCACATCTACTCCTTTAGCATTCTTCTTTGTAGTCGCCAGGGGACCATCACTGACTATGTCCCAGAGTTCATAGTCTTATTCTATGATATGATCTCTCATCCTGTTCTCCCAGCATGAATAGTACTAACCATTAAAGAGTGGAGGGCTAGCAGTGGATTGCCCTTCCCAGTTTCCAGGTGGTGCACTCATCTTGATCTTTTCCTAAGGTGTTAACCTCTTCAAGGATAACCCGCTCTGATACCAATTGATGTTCTAAACGTCAATACCACACAAGAGAGGGGGTGATTTGTATGGTACCCAATTTTTGCTTATCTGAACTATAGAAGGACCTGGTCCTACTAGGTGTTCCAACTACTATTGTTTGCGGAATAATAAATACAAAAAATAAAGAACACAGAGATTTTTACGTGGAAAACACCTAGCTCAAAAGGTGAAAAAACCACGACGTACTACTTAGTAGGATTTTCCAAAACTTCCACTAAAATTACTGAGCCAAAACAGCATTTACAAAACTCTTTGTAAACTTAAGGATTAACTCCAATCCCTTTTGTGGCACACAGCCTCAACTGTTGCGACAACTTCAAGTTAACTCTAACTTGAACACTCTAAGTACCTAATACAGTTGCTTCTACAAAATCTAAAAGGTACAATATAAAATCACCTACTACAATTGAACTAGAATAAAAGATAGACACTTAGAACTGGTTCTTCTATCTCATTCAAGTAGCTTCAGGATTGCACATTCGAATCACATAAATTTCTTGCAAAATCGCCTTGCTCTTTTGCTCTCAATTTAAGTTTAACTTCTACTTGTGTGCATTACTTGTAAAAGAGAACAACACTGACATTTAATAGGTTAGTAATCAGAGTTTGACTTGGACTCAATTACTACTCTTCTATCATGGAAGAATTCATAGTGATCTCAAACTCTAACACTATCTTCTTCCTAAACTCTGTTCTCTTCATGTAAGAAGTCTTTCTCTCCTTATCCAATATGCAACCTTTTTTATCAGATCAGGAGATATTGCTTCTTGATCAGTTAGATTTATCTCCTTCGCGTGCATCTCACATGTATAGGTTGAGCATGACTGTGCTTCACAAGATGGACCTGGTCCATGTCTGAGTTCTTTTTTCAATCTTCAAAACTTCACCTATTCTTGGGCCAACAAATTTGCTTCAGACTAAAAGATGCTGGTGCAACCTATCAATGCCTAGTAAATCGAATATTCGAACAACAAATAGGAAAATATATGGAAGTTTATATTGATGACATGCTAGTTAAGTCCCTACAAGTAGAGGCACTTAAAACATTTGTAGGAGACTTTAGATATACTAAGGAAGTACAATATGAAGCTCAACCCAGAAAAATTTGTATTTGGGGTTGGCTCAGGCAAGTTTCTCAGCTTTATGTTGTCCAATTAGGAGATCAAGATCAACACCGATAAAATCAAAGGTATCGAGGATATCAAGGTCGTAGATAATGTAAAGGACGTATAGAGGTTAACCGAGAGTATAGCCTCCCTGGGGTGATTCATCTCGAGATCCTCAGATAGGAGTCATCGATTCTTTCCATTACTTAGGAAGAAGAACAATTTTGCATGGACTCTGGAGTGCTAGCAATCCTTGGTGGAACTATAGCCCCCCACTACTTCATACCCCAAAAGTGGATGAACAACTTTGCTTGTACTTTGCCGCCTCGGAGATAGCGATAAGTGGACTCTTGTTTTGAGAAGAACAAGGTACGCAATTCCCAGTCTATTATGTTAGCCGGACCTTGGGTGAGGCTGAAACTAGATATCCACACTTAGATAAATTAGCTCTTGCTTTAATAATCGCCTCTAGGAAACTTAAACCATACTTCCGGTGTCATCCAATATGTGTTGTGATAACTTATCCTCTTCGAAATATCTTGCACAAACCCGAACTTTAAGGTTGATTCGCCAAATGAGTTGTTGAAATTAGTTGTAACGATATTGAGTACCGACCCCGAACTGCCATCAAGTCTCTAATATTGACAGACTTTATGGCTGATTTTGCACCGACCCTCATACCCGAATCGAAAAAGAACTATTGATGAAATCGGGTACAGCTTCGGAGTCTGGGCCCTCTTTACGGATGATGCTTCGTACGTGATGGGTTCCGGACTAGGCATCATACTAAAATCACCCACAGGTAATATAGTTAGAAAGTCTATTAGAACTACGAAATTGACTAACAATGAGGCCGGATATAAGACCGTGATTGCAGGTCTAAAACTAGCTAAAAGTTTGGGAGCAGAAGTCATAGAGGCCAAATGTGATTCTCTCCTTGTGGTAAACAAAGTTAACATGACTTTGAAGTCCGAGAAGACAGAATGCATAGGTACTTGGATAAACTACATATGACTCTATATCAATTTAAGGAATGGATCTTGCAGCATGTACCTCGATAACAGAACAATGGGGCCGACACACTTGCCAATCTAGGTTTATCACTCAAAGATGATGAACTCAACTCGGGGACTGTCCTCCAAATCATGAGGTCGGTGATCAAAGAAGGTCAAGCCGAATAAACTCCACGAGTCTGACCTGGGATTGGAGAAACAAGTGCATAGAGTACTTAAAGAACGAAAAACTCCCATCAGATCCAAAGGAGTCAAGAGCTTTGCGCAAAAAGGCAGCACAATTCACTTTGTCTAAAGACAAATGCTATTTAGAAGAATGTTCTATGGACCGTTGGAAACATATTTTGGATCGAGAGATACCGATTACGTCTTACGAAAAGTTCATGAAGGCATTTGCAAAAATCATTATGGTGCCGAATCATTGTTCCAGAAAGTAATTAGGGAAGGATATTACTAGGCCGATATGGAGAGAGATGCAAAGGAGTTCATTAGAAGATGTGACCAATGCAAAAGTTATGCACTAATGATTCACCAGCCCGAAGAGCAGCTCCATTCGGTCTTATCTTTGTGGCCATTATTGAAATGGGGAATGGACATCGTCGGCCCTCTTACATCAGCCCCAAGTAAAGTTCAGTTTATTTTATTTATGACTGATTATTTTTCTAAGTGGGTTGAAGCATAGGCATTCGAGAAAGTTAGAGAAAAAGAGGTCATAGACTTCATCTGGGATCACATCATATGTTGATTCGGGATGCCATCCAAGATCGTATGTGATAATGGAAAGCAATTCATCGGTAGCAAAGTGACTAAGTTTCTTGAGGATCACAAGATCAAAAGAATCCTATCGATGCCTTATCATCCTAGCGGGAATGGACAAGCCGGATCAACCAATAAAACCATCATTCAGAATCTTAAGAAAAGATTGACCGAATCTAAAGGGAAATGTAGAGAGATGCTGCCCAAATTTCTATGGTCGTACCACACAACATCCAAATCCAATAACAGAGCAACACCATTCTCATTAGTTTATGGCGCCGAAGCTCTAATCCCAATCGAAGTCAGAGAACCCAGCATCAAATTTTGATATGCAATAGAAGAGTCTAATATCGAGGCTATGAATACGAGCCTTCAATTATTAGATGAAATATATGAAGCCACCCTTGTCTGATTGGCCGCTCTAAAATAGTGGGTTGAAAGGTATTACAATCGAAGAGCCAATATTCGATATTTTAACATCGGGGACTTGGTAATAAGAAAGGTCACCCTCAACATCCGAAATCAAAATGAAGGAAAGTTGGGTCCAAACTGGGAAGGACCTTACCAGGTTCTCGAAATTGCCGGGAAAGGATCATACAAGCTTGACACAATGAACGACAAACAACTACCGAGAAACTAGAACGCATCACACCTAAAACGATACTATTGGTAAGGTACGACCCTTCCACTTTTGTTTATATTTTAAACTTACCATTGCAGGTGTTCGATCAGGAATGCCGATGGATCCTTCAGCACAAAGTCTTAGGTCTGAAAGGCCGCATTGTACTCCTTTTCCCTTAGATCGGTTTTGTCCCAATTCGGTTTTTCCGGCGAGGTTTTTAACGAGGAAACCATTGATCGTGCTAACATAGAATAATTCAATAGTATTCGAGGCTTCTTTACAATCGACCTCGAATACTGTGGGGAATTACTCTTGAATGTCAACTTTGTTGCAAGAAAATTCTTCGTGACAACGGGGTCTCAATAGGAAAATTTTGTAATGGTCAAACAGTCGAATGATCCTTGACCATATAGGTTACTGGAGCCCTAAAATCAAACAAGTACTCATGTATAATCATCTATTGAGAGAAGTATTTTTCCTTGTCGATATCCCATGCCTTAGAAAAAATTTCTACTTTACAATTTCATAATCTTAATCTATTGTGTAAACAAGCGTAAGGGCCAATCATAACGGAAGTTTGAAAAACTAACACCACGCTCGAGGAATTTCGTCCAAGAAATAAACGAACTTCGGGATCATAAGACCTTAAAGGTGACCCTCGATTTTTATAGGCCACGGCCACCCCACTCGGAGACTAACACTTCGACCAAGCCTGAAGTGAAACGGGAAAATACGCCTAAGAGGCAAGTCCCAAATAAAAAGGCTACGACCGAATTAACACGTTTCGGAGACGTCCAAATTTCGTAATAAAACAGGTCTTCAAATATTTTTATAAACCAGTTAAAAGGGCTAGCCTTGGGAAATCTAATTAGTACCAGATTGTTCGAACTCTCAAACAATCCCTTATTTCATGCTAAGGCATTACAAATTTTACAAATGCAAATTATAAAAACTTTTCAAGCCGAAAAAGGGGGAAAATCTATAAACATTCTTTATACAAAGGCCATGTCGGCCTAAGACAAAAGCCTAAGGGCTATTTTTTTCTTTTAGTTAGAAAGATCATCTTCATTCAAATAAAATCTAAGGGTTCCCCTGTTTCGAGCCCAAACAAGCACCCACTCGACCGCAAAAACTATGCTAGTTCGATTTCGGTCGAATTGCCTAAACCTCGAACCTATGAATAACAAGTTCATAAGGCATAAATAAAGCACAAATTTCATAAGGCGAAAGTAAAATAAAATTTCACAAGACAAGACAGATAGAGAAAAACATCTTTATATATGTCAAAAGTTATTTACAAGGGCAACATGGCCCGGCCGGAATTTTATACAAAAAATCCAAAAAAATATCCTAAGTACTTAATCTTCTTTAGGAGAAATATCTTCACCCTTGCGTCTTCTCCGCTCTAAGACTCACTCATGCTCCCAGAATCATCATCATCAGAAGAGGCCAATGCTTTGGCTTCGGCATCCAACTCTTTTGCATTTTTTATCTAAGTAGTGAGATCGAAGCCACGAGCGTGGATTTTCTCGAGAGTCTCCCTTCAAGACTGGCACTTGGCATGCTCGACAACCCAATATGCTCAAACCCAAGCAACATCAGCATCATCCTTTGCTCAAGCTTGAGCGGTTTCGGTGTTAGACTTGTAGACGACCACGATCGCCTCAGCATCGACCTTGGCTGTCTTAGGCTCAAATTCGACCGTAGTAAGTTCCGTGACCAACTGAGCCTAGAGATCCTCAATTTTCTTGGCTTGTGCCAAGCTCTTCTCTTTCATGCCTTGGAGTTGGCTTTTAGCCGAGGATAACTAAGCTCGAGTAGCCTCAATCTCAGAAGCAAGACGGTCCATATTTTGCTTCCATGATATGGTCTCCGCCTTTATGGCATCCACTTCTTCACAAAGTTGCCTGATTATCTCAAGATTTTGCTGGACCTGTGGGATCAAACTGTTAGCCATTACCCTCGAATAGATGTCATAAACTTCTAAAATTCTCATTACCAACTCGACCAGGTTGCTTTGTTCTTTCTGTGCCGTAACAAGCTCAACTTGGAGGCCCTTTGCTTCCTCTTCTTTTTCTTCACCGAGAAGCTTGAAGGCATTTTTCTCCTCAGTGAGCCCTTGAATTTTGGCTTCGTATAGGCTCAATTCCCCTCGAAACCTAAAGAAAGCATCATGATAAAGCACCGAGGCTTACACAAATATAAGAAAAAGAATTAGGCAAGAAGAGAAAAACACGAGCATGGAAACTAGTATTGATAAAGAGAGTTAGGTCTTATCTATTCAAAGCCTGTTTGGCCTCATTAAGAGACACGGTGCTACCACCTCATCTCAGAGCTTGGTCTCCTACCGTGGCTAGACTCCAAAGATAAATAGCCACCCCTATGGGGCGGCAAAAACTCGTGTATCCTCCGGGATTGAGATAATAATTGTTCGTTTGCACACGGGATTGAAAATAGGGGCCAGAAATTGGCTGGTCAATCTAAAACTTGAGGAAGTTTTTCCCGAGCTGTTACTCGATACCTCCAAGTCACTCAGGCCAACAACATCGTCAACCCCAACGAAATAACCACAGAAAGGGTCCTCTCCTCCATGGGCTCCTTCTACATGAGGAGTCTTCATAGACCAAGCCTCCCGAATCATTCCCTCTGAGAATGAAGGAAGCAACAGGGAGTCTCTGATTTATATTGCCCCTAGTGGGTCTATTAGGGTGTTCTCTCCATCTAGGGAAGCCTTGAGACCGGCCTCCACAACCATTTTCGCCGCTTTATCACCTCGAGGTAAGGTAACTTTGGCTCCAGTCGGCTCAGGTACTCCTGCTGAATCCCTCTCTTGGACCCCGTTAGATTGATGTAGAGTACTTCCAATTTTGAATGATCTGGTGGCCTTTTAACCCTTGGTATTAGCTCGTGCTCGAGCCACCAGACCGGAATCATCCTCATTTTCTTATTCTTCTTCTTCTTCTTTTTTTGCCTCTCCTAGGAGTTGAACTGACTCCATGGACAAGGGAATCAAATTCTTCTTGGGATTATGAGCCGCTCTATTCTTAGGCTCTAGCCCCTCGGAGGTCGAGGCTCTTTTCCTCTTGCTCTCCTTTCCCGACTTTGGGACGAGGAGTGAGTTTTCTTCTTCACCTGACGTGGGCCTCATCATCACCTCCTTCCCAAGACCTACAAAGGAAGAGAAACAAATAAATTCAGAAAAATGCTTGAACAGTGGTCAAACCATTGAGTTGAGGAGAGGAACTTACTATGGCTTTTAGCCTCCCATCTCCCCGTAGCCAAATCACGTCATGCGCGCTCAGCGTGGGTCGATTGTGATATCAGGTTCCTGACCCAGTCCTTGAGTTAGGGGATTTCACCTGGCATCTAGGCAACAGCTGTATCTAGTAAAATGCTAATAAGAAAAGGAAAAAGGAAAACAAACAAATAAACAGGAATTAGGGACGGAGTCATACTTACGTTTCATATTCTATTTCTCAGGAAATGGCATACTTTCGGCCGAGATCAAGTCTGAGGTCTTCACTCAAACAAATCGGCTCATCCAGCCCTTGTCTTTGTCCTCGTCTATGCTCGAGAAAGGTGCCCTGGTGTCTCGACGTTGAAACTTTATTAGTCCCCCTCGATAGAGTCGGGGGTTATGTAAGCGTATAAGGTGGTCGAGAGTGAATGGAAGCCCATCGACTTTGCTTAAGGAGAAACAGAGTAATATCACTATCCTCCAGATGGGGGGATGAATCTGACCAAAGGTCACCTCGTACTTCATGTAGAAATCTATGATGATCGAATCCAAGGAACCAAATGTGAAAGGATAAGTGTAAACACTTAAGAACCTTTCAACATGATTGGTGATTGCCTCTTCTAGAGTAGGCACCACCATGTGTTTTTTGCCCCAGTTGCAATCTTTTTTAACCTTGGAGAGAAGTTTTTCGGTTATCGAACATATATACATCAATACCGGCTCACATCGGCCTAGCACCGAGGAAGCCTTTTCAACCTTGAAATCAGAATCAAGAACACACCCTCTGGGGAAAAAATTCTTCAGGGCGTGGCTCTGCTGCCGGTTCTTTGCCGGCAGACCATGATAATGAAGCAGTCTCCTTTTGCGGAACGGTTTTAGTTGTTTTGGCCATGTTGAGTAAGGAAAAAGAGAGATTGGAATTTTTGGTTTTTTGCGATAGAACAAGTATGGAAATTCAGAGATCTAAAAATATAGAGCTCTGAACAAGGAAAAGATTTTGGAAATTAGAGGGAAAAATATTTGCAAGTAAAGTTTGCAATATGAAGAAAGATGCATTTATAGGGTGAAGACGACGGTTCAGTAGTGGTGGTGGCCGATCATCGACTGACAAACATTAAATGCCTAGAGAATTGTACATTTTTCTTCGCCTTTTCTTGCTCGTTTTCATCCGGGCTCTTCTCGATTGGCCTTGTATCTACATAACCGACTCCAAAACACTCTATATCCTCCTCCTAGCTCGGAGTAGTTCCTGCAAAGTATAAAATCTCAATTAGAGCATTTGTTATCATTTAGCACTTAAAACATCAATAAAGTATGGTTCACTTCAAGCATAAATAACATCTACATTGTATAATATAGGCTATTATCAACCGACGAGACGTTCCAGTCACCTTTGCCGCTTACATCACAATGCTTACATCATGATAAACCTAAGGGAAGACCAAAGACTCAATTCATTTCTCATCATTGCACTCCAAATAATAAGGAGACTATCTATATACGGTCAAAATCGGGCTTGCCTAATTTTGTATGACTAATCGAAATTGGGGTGACAGATCAAAACTTGGCCTCAAGTATATTGAACCATGGTACGGAGATGGATTGGTAAGCTCACTGATCAATGGCCGAGCAACATTGAGACCAGTCGTGATCGAGACTGAAGCGAGAATGAAATCGAGTGAGATCGAAGGGAGCCTATGAATAACAGAAAGCCGAGATATCTGTGATCAGGAAAGGATCGTGGCGGATATCTCGGCATGTATCGATTTAGGACCGGTTATTTAGCCTATCATGAAATTTGCTTATGTAATTAGAATTATACTATAAATAGGATTCATCTACTATATAAAGAGGGTCACAATCATTTTGTAATCATCATACATTCACGCATAATCAAGCAATATACTATATCTTCCTCTCTTAAGCTCTAAGGTTCATTTCATACTTTTTCAATAGCATACCCAGTTGGTTCGAGGGCGATTTAGTTCGAGGGCCACAATTGTTCAGCACATTGGTTTGCTTTATTTTATTGTTAATTTCTAGCATTAATTCTCATATTTATCCGTTTGTGCCAAGTGAAATCACATTCTCTTAAAACTAGTTATAAGTTTAATTGTTATCTAATTTTAAGGGTTAACAAATATCCTACATACGTGCATAACTAAGAGGTTCCTAGGGGTATTCATAGGAAATTACCTTTCGTGAGGCCATAACACACGGACTTTTCAAGGAAATAAGGTAAAGCCAAGAATTAACAGATCAACACTTTCTTTCCAAAACTTGGTCTGAAACGAATGGTTCATCGAATATTTGAAGTAAATATCAATGTCATAAAAAGTTCATCCGAAATTTTAATTATTTGGAAAACCTTATAAACGAAATTTCTCAAAAATAATCTTGTGCTTTTGACATAAATGGAAAAACAGAAAATTGAAATTTTTTTTTATTTTGAAAATTGACTATACCCGTAAAATTAAATGTAACATCCAACTTCCCGAGGTCCCACCACACCGAAAAGATCTTTGAAGACATATCTCTCGCAAAACAATTGCTGCATTAGCGTACAATTACCTGAAGTGTAAATTACTTGTGTAACGTGATTATTATCTCATCTGGTTAAGATTATCTGTCTTTTAATGTATTTACACCTTTTAAGTTGTCCAAATTCCCTATCTGATTTTATTAATACTCTACTAATTAAAACATTAAAGATATATTTCAAAAATAATACTAACTGATTTTTTATTTTACTGAACTCAACTATTTTGAACCAATTAAATTGTAAAAATGATTGATGAAAATAGAGGAAGAATCATTTAATAGACACATAATGACGTTTCACGTTAGGGAAAGTAATTACAATTACCAAATCCTTCCGTAATAGAAGTAAAAAGTCATGTTTTACATATATAAAACAATGGCAGAATGCATAACTGAGCCTTTAAACTTGGTTTTTTTTGTCACTTGGAAACTTAAACATAGAGTTGTTCCTATGAGACCCTTCACCTAAAAAATATTTGCGCCAATTAAACACTTTATAGTTACATAATTGAGTGTGCGGGAAAGGGCGCGTGAACTATGAGAAAAGGTTGTTAATTATTATTATATTATTATTATATTCTAATACATTATTTCAATTAAAGCTAACTTTTACCTTACATTCTATTTCTCTTCTTCTTCCCGTGAACCCATCATTTTTTCTCTTAATTTTTTTAAAATAAAAGAAAGTTTAGTGTACATGGATTTCACTATTCTCATTTTACATGCTTGCTCTCTTTACACGGCACTTGTAAGCTACACCAACTTCGACGACGAATAGAGAGAATAGCATGATATTTCAGTGAAATCGAAACAAGAAGAAGTGATGATGAAGTTGAACGGAGGAAATTTTCAGTGAGCTTTTTAGGGCACTAAGTCGACAGAGCTGACGACAAGTTTTTCATTTTCCGAAAATGAGTTTCAATTCGTTTTGGCAGTTAATTCTATAAGGTGGAATATTTTAAGGTGGTAGAGGCAACTGTAATACACACGTTTAATTTTTATAATAGTTTTTCTCAGATGATCTACAAAGTATTTAATTTGCACAGATATAATTTAGTTGAAAGGCATCATAAAAACAACTATATGTTTAAGTATTCCAGTGATAAAAGAGGCCAAATTTTAGGGTCCAGTGATATATTCTGCCAATTCAATTTCAAACTACATGTGCTTCATGTCATGTTTTATAACCATAATTTGGCCATACTGTTTTGTAAGCTTGCTGTAACTGTTAACATTAAGCCCATAAAAAAACCATGAAGATGCCAAGAAACAAGAATCACACAAATTTTCAAGTAGTCAAAATCTAGGGTTTAGAGATGCCTAACCTTGGCCAAGGCAAAGGAATGAATGATCACAATTACCAAGATGCATGTATATATTCTGTTTGTTTCTTAAAAAATTACTATTCCCTAATTATATGTCATTCGCTATAGCAAAAAAAGTTCAACATTGGCCTTGATTTCGGCTCATTGATGAGCTAGAAAATGGGTATTATAGTTTTTTCTGACTAAATGTGCGTAATCTAGGGAATAACAAAAACAATATCAGGTCATTGGGTAGTTATTAATACAAACCAAGTGGAGTAAAAATAACAATTGTGTTTGATTATATTAATTGGATTTAGCCACGGAATACATTCTCTGTTTCTCTGGGGAACTAATTTTAATGTAGGAAACAAACAAAACGATCCTTAAATCCAGAAAGAGTGTGACGAGGAAATGGATTAAATTTATGGGGGTAAGTGAGGAATTAGAGAGTATATTATGGGTGGCTGAGGAATGGGGATGTCTGGTCCGTACTGCTAAAATCTTTGTCGGAGGCTCTTGTCTTTTCTATGGCACACCCTATTTATTCCTCTCCTCCAAATTCCTTTTATTTCTTCTTTTAATTATTCTCATCTTCTTGTCTCCCTTCTATCTCATTCCAAGAAACAAACCTCTTCCTCCTTGTCTTGTTTCTCCTCTCATATTCCCTTCTTGATATTTTTTATTTGTTTAATGAGAAGTATCAGCTTTTATAACAATATAGAAATAATTTTTATATTATTTGCGCAATATAATTTTCCAATAAAGGAGAATCAAGCGAACTTCTTTCTTCAAACTAGCTCCGCCTCTATTCAGATAGACTTCGACCATTTTCCTTCTGAAAATTATTTAAAATAAGGAATTTAAATTTCATGTGCTGACACGAATAAAATATTTACATGATATAACAACAATTACAACTCTGTACCAAGCAAGTTAGAGTCTAATATATGAATTCTTACTGACCATGGGACATAATCAAGAAATACCATCTTACAATATAGCTTAATAGTTTTGTACTCCTAATTAAGTAATAATTTTTTAGAAAAAAAATAATTAAAAGAAACTTTCATTTATGTCAAGACTCACGCATGCTGGGAGGGTACGACTTCAAGGGATGGACTCGAGTAACACACACACACACACACATCACAACACGACACTCAGACCCTAACTCAGTCACCAATCTCTCCAGTCTCACAGGCTCACAACGCTCATACTAAGAAGCCCTAATCAATGATGCGAGATGTAAAAATATACAAAAACATAGACTGAGATATGATATGAAATGATGAATGCAACTGATTACATAACTATAATTAAGCAAATAACTCAACAGCAAAGAACAATCACTGTGGGTCCCAATAGTGTCAGCATATAGCCTAAACATAATTTCTAGCATAAATTACAACTCAAGTGCTCTAACACATAATGTACATTAAAAATGTTCAGATAAGATGGTTACACAGTTCCATGGAATCAACTAAATCACAATTCACATGATGCATGCCCACACGCCCGCCACCTACCATGCGCGTCACCTAAACATAAATCATACAATACGTAATTCGTGGTTTCATATCCTCAGCACCAAGTTTAGAAGTGTTACTTACCTCAAACAAGTCAAAATCCAATACCGAGCAAGCGATGCTCTAAAAATACTATCTCACGCGTATCGACCTTCGAACGGCTCGAAATTAGCCAAAAGCAACTCAATTACGTTAAATAAACCCCAAGAAATAATTTCAAGTGATAAAGATCAAATCTTTAATCAAAATTCCAAAGTCAACTAAAAATTCAAACAAGGGCCCGCATGTTGGAACCCGATAAAAATTATTAAATTTGACAACTCATTCAATTACGAGTTCAACTATACTAGTTTCATCCAAATTCAACTCTGAATCGATGTTCAAAACTCAAAAATTCACTCTATGAAACTTTATATAAAATCTCCCAATTTTCTCTTTAAAATTCACAATCCAATACCAAAAACGAAGATCGATTCACAAAATATAACTTAAACCGAGTAGAGAACACTTACCCTAATTCATATGGTGAAAATCGCCTAAAAACTTGCCCAAATTCGATCTCCCCAACTCAATGTATGACCAAATGAACAAACCCTCGATATTAAATATTTTTGCCAAAGATGTTCTGCCTCGTTTTGTTAGTCAAACGATCTCAAAACTCACTTTTGATGCCTCCAATAGATTCCTTGTCAAATTCCAGTCAAGTTAGGCTTTTGAATCACTCCATTTGACCTTATAATGGACATATGTTGGTTTCGATATTTGAAAAGAGTGTATATTTTTAAATACGAATTCAGTGACAACTTCGTAATTAATCTAAAAAGATAATCTGGCAACCCAATTCTTAGTAAAATGACCATAAATTCCTCATACGATGTCGAAACTTGATGATTCCAGTTGCTATAGTTCCAAAATTATGATACGGATCTAATTCTTCAATCAAAAAAAAGTTTGAAGCCTATTTTCTTAATGTGGTACCATATATGCTTAAAGACACGACGCCAAACATAAAAAACGAGCGCAACACAATCCAAACCTATCTGAAAATTACCCGAACCTCTCGGGACCCCGTCCGAGCATACTAAAAAGTACCATAACGTAACAAGGGCTTATTATGCATAACAATATCGAAATCACGAACCGCACCTCAAATCGAACTTAATGACCTTTGACTCTTTCAACTTAAAAAACTCGTGTCGAACCTTATCAAATGAACTCAAATTTTGCACATAAGTCCCAAATAACATAATGAGGCTATCCAATCCCTGGAACCATAATTCAAACCCGATTTTAATAAAGTCAATTTCCGATCAAACTTATGAACATCCAAACCTTCAAATTTTGACTTTCGCCAAATAGCGCCAATACCTTCTAGAAACATCTAAATGCAAATTCGAGCATACACCTAAGTCCAAAATTACCATCCGGACCTGATAGAACCATCAAAACTCAGATCTAGGGTAAAGTACTAAAAAGTCAAACTTGGTCAACTCTTCCAACTTAAAGCTTCTTAGTTGAGAATCATTCTTCCAAATCAATTTCGAATAACCTGAAAATCAAAACCGACGATTTACACAAGTCATAATACATCATAAGATGCTATGTGAGACTTCAAATAGCTGAATAAAATGCAAATGCCCAAAACGACCGTCAGGGTCGTTACACATCCCTTACATTACAATTGCAGAATAAATAATGCACAAAGTAAAGGACATAAGAATTTTTATGTGAAAAATATCCGACTCAAAAGGTCAAAAACAACGACATACTTCCCAGTAGGATTTTTTTCGAACACTTTATTTGTTACACCCAATATTTTCTTATGTAAGAGTACGTCGTAAGTCAATTGATCTAAACTCATAAATGAGATCATCTTTGAAGGTACATAAAGTGACTCAATCATCTTACCTTGGATGTTAGAAATATTAATATCATGAACAATAAGTACCAAGAGGGTTGGAAGGCTTAGAAGCTAAATAAATTAGAGAAAATATGTTTCGTTGATAGTCGACAAATTGGGAATATTATAACATGTATTTTGGGGTGAAGCTGGGCGATTGAAATGATAATGAGGTTATGTTGTGAGTTATTTTATTCGTATGATAGTCATGTATTATGATTTGAAGTCAAGAGAGTTATGGAACAAAAGTTGGCAAAAGTCATCACAAGTTACGTTTATAATATGTTGAACATTAGGTCAAATATAGAAGAGCTTTTATCCTAATATACTTGGAATTATAGAATGATCCACCTATAAAATTGAAGATCTACGAGTCTATTTTTTAAAATATTAAACCGTTAATCGATATGACAACATTGGAGTAGATAGATATTCGTGTTTTCACGAGACCGTGCAAATAGCTCCCAATTTGACCCACTTAGGCTGTGGTCGACATACTTCACTTTATAAACTATTTGGATGCCTATTTTTTGGTCATTTTCAACTCAAATTCGTCTCCAAACTTCTCCTAACCATCCTAAATAGATACCATAAGGGTTTGAAGTGATTATACCATATTTTAATATCAAAAGTTAGTTCTAGTGAAGAACAAAACCTCTTTGAGGTTGTGTTGGCATTTAGGATAGTTGTGGGCTATGTTAGGCTGAAATTTCAAGTGGTTGCTGTTGGTTTATGTATGCATAATACTTTACTACATGTTCTTGAAGTTTTTTGTATGTTGGTTGCATTATTTGAGAAAGATACTACAAGCGAAGACTTGAAATAGTTTGAGATGTTATTATTCTAAATGGTCTGCTTTGGGTAGGTTGTTTCCATAAACTTTAAATGATTGGAAAAATTGGAAAATGGCTTGTTTATGCTGTTATTTTCATGAATATGGTGTCTACATGTCGAACTTGCTATTGGTATTGTGAATAAGAAGATAAAGGACAATATATCAATGGAAAGTTGTACTTGTCGTTGTTGTTGGATTGTTAGGTTGTTTGAGTGTGGATTAGGTGATTAATAGGAGGTTGGAAGTCCTCCGATTTTACTTGGAATTATACTGGACATGTTTTAAAGTTAACTAATGTATGATAATGGGGTTGAAGGGCGCTAAAGGGATTCAATCCGAGCTTGCCGCTCGTCGTGATATGTTGATGACTTGTTAATGGAATATTTTGTACCTTATTGTTAATGTTGTTCTTATTTATTGCTCGGATTGTCGTTATTGGTATATGGTATTGGAGGAGGCCCTTATTACAGGGAAAATGCTGCCCATATTTACGTAAACAAGCTACTAGCTTAAGTTACAGACTTAGCCTTTGCACAACATGGATTTTGAATCTCGTTATGATATGGTAGATTGAGTTGAATTGTTTGAAGAGTTTCTTGGAAGGCATTAAGGAATCAACGGGGTTAAGGTATGTTAAGGCTATCCCTTCTTTTCTTTTGGCATGATTCATGTGATACAAACGAAATAAGTAAGCGCTGAACTTTCACAAATGACTATATTTTTAGAAGTACAAAGGGTGACTATGTTCTGGGTTCCCTATGTGTCCTATTATTATATCGTCTGTTCATAGGTCTTAGAAAATACATAAGTTGATAAAGTTTATTTTATGATATTAATCGAAGGGATATTGATCTTATGACATCCCGAGAGATCTTATTTACTTACTTCTTATGCAATGCATTCATTTATATATGTATATTGATCCATGAACATATGGTGTTATATACGCGTATATTATATGTATATGGGGTAGGGGGAAAGGTTGTGGCATTATATACGTACCACCACCTAATCAGCTGGTATATGTTGATGATTTCGCCCACAGAGGCCGAGATGATATGATGGGATGCCCTTAAAGGCTTGATGATGTTTATATATGCATATACCTATGCATGATATGACATTTATACGCATATGCATGACATTATAAGTGTTTCATGATTCATAGAGCTATTCAGACTTACAAGTTGAGTTCTTTAATCCATGTATCTTTTATGACTTTTATATACTATTTTTATGCCTTATATACTTGGTACATTATTCCTACTGATGTCCCTTTTGTTGGGGATGCTGGATATCATGCCTGTAGGTCTTGATAGACAGCTAGATAGACCTTCCCAGTAGACAAAGCCAAACATTAGCTTGTTTTGTAAGCTCCACTTCCTCGGATTTACCAGATCTAGACCTTGGAGTCCATTTTATATACACATGTATTGATTGGTATGGCGGGGAAATGTCTCAACCTTTATGACGTTTATGTACTCTTAGAGGCTTGTAGACAGATGTCATGTATATGGATACTTGTATGGATTTGTCGGCCTATGTTTTGAGTATACAAATAATCATGTCGGTCTTATAGGTCTGTACATCACTTTTATAAGTTTCTATATCATGTTAGGTCATCCTACGTCTAGTATTCATTTATGTTTTATTCTCTTTATCTCATGACAGCCCTTCTGGCCCCTTTACGCATAATGGTATAATAAGAAAGTTAAGTTACATTGATACTTGGGTGGATAAGGCACCGGGTGCCCGTTGCAACCCATCGGTTTGGGTAGTGACATTACTAAACTTTGAGCCAAAACAAATTTTACAAACTCTTGCAAACGTAACGTTTAAACTCTAACCCTTGTAGTAACACGTCGCTGGTTGTTGCGACTATTTCAAGTTAATTCTAACTTGAATGATACAACTCAAGTACCTAGTACAATTTGCTTCTAAAGAAAACTAAAAGGTATAACTCAGCTCCTACTGCACTTATACTAGAATTAGAGACAAACACATGGAATTGGTTCTTCAATTTGGTTCTTGTAGCTTCAGGTTCGCACCCCTGAATATCACATAAATTTTTCACAAAATGCCTTGCTATTTTGCTCTCAATTTTTTCTTAACTTTAGTATGTGTGTGATGCTTGTAGTAGAGAACAACACTAATATTTATAGATTTAATAGAATAAGGATTAACTAGAAATCCGATGCTTTACTCTTCCTTGGTGGAAGAGTTCTAGTTTACTTCAACTTCTAACTCTTTCCTTATCTTGGATAGAATTATCTTCAAGTAAGGAGTCATGCTCCTTATTAAATATGCAATCTCTTAATTTAGGGATCATCATAAATAGCCACTTATACTTATCCCTTGCGCATTCCTTTTGCTTGATTCTGACCGTAACTTGTGTATAGTGTTCATGAACCTGGTTCATGCATGTGTCCTTTGGTCAATCATCAAAACTTATACCACTTAGGTCAATAATGGTATGAAAACTTTGATACTTGTAGGGTTTCACAACCAACTATTTTCTTTGGATGTTCATTCATTCTTTCGTTGCTGAGCAACAAATTTATGGACATGCTACTTCGAGGTTTGAGGATTAGTTCCTTTCTAGCCAGCTCCCCCGTCAGTTTGCCCTGGGTGGAATGACCTGGTCCATCACACGTTCTTTCCCATGATATAACTTTTGGAGAAAATGCGGTTTCAATATTTGAATTTTTTGTCCGCCCAATCTCTTCATCATCTTATTCCATCCTCTCAGAAAAAATGTTAGTTTCATCAAAGGCAACATGCATACTTTCTTCTACACACATAAATCTGTTATTGTATATTTTATAGGCTTTAGTATATGAAGAATATCCCAATAATACTCCCCCATCTCTTCTGGGATCAAACTTTCCTAGGGAGTTATCCATTATTGTGAACAAAGCACTTGCATCGAAATGCCAGAAGATGGGATGTATTTGGCTTTCTCCCTCTAAGTAACTCATAGGGTATTTTCTCAACAAAAGGTCTAGTAATGCACCTATTTATGATGTAACATGTAGTGTTCAGAGCCTCTACCTAGAAGCTTTGAGGCAACTTACTAACATGTAACATGGTTCTAGCCATTTCCTCCAGTCTTATTCTTCCTTTCAATTACTCCATTTTGTTGTAGCATTTAAAAAATTATGACCCATGTCATGCTCATCACAAAATTAAGAAAACTTAGCATTCTCAAATTCAGTACCATGATCAGAACTAATTGATGCACGTTGATTAACTTGTTATTTTTGATTTTTTCTAACAAATGAAGTGAGCATGTCAAATACTTCTTATTTAGAGATTAAAAACAAAGTCCAAGTTAATATAGAGTAATCATCAACAAGATCCATAACATATCTTTTATCACCTCTACTCATTGTCCTCGTTAGTCCATACAGATCCATACAGACCAATTCTATTGACCTTGTACTACTCACCATTTTCTTACTTTTGAAAGAAGATTTTACCAGCTTCCTCCATGCACAAGCCTCACAAATTTTGTCTTCCTTGAACTTGATGTTAGGTAGTCGTATCACCAAGTCCTTGGATACTAGTTTATTAAGTTGACTTAGACTAGCATGCCCAAGTCTCTTATGCCAAGGGAGGGGATCACTTTCCATGACATTGAAGCAAGTGAGTCATTATATGAAAGTGTAGACAAATCCACCACATATATTTGTTCACTCTTCTTCCCCGCAAGACTATCTTATTAGTGGTAGGATTAATCGTAAAATAATTTGCAGAGGTAAAAGATACTATATTTTCTCTATTAAAAAGTTGTGAGATACTTATCAGGTTGTATTTTAGTCCATCTATCAAGTAGACATTCTCAATTGAGTTAGAATCAGATTTACCTACTTCACAACTCCAATTATCTCACATTTCTTTCCATTTCCAAAGGAGACATTATATCTTTTAAATGCCACAAGTGAAAGGATTTAGAATCAGATTTACGTACATTCGCAACTCCAACTATCTCACCTTTCTTTCCATTTACAAATGAGACATTGCCTCCTTTAAAGGCCACAAGTGAAAGGAATTGGTTCTTATTTTCTATCATGTGCTTTGAGCAACCACTATCCATATAACATATTTGGCTGCTCTCATTCACTTGGACCTGCAAAAGAAAATCAAGGGTTAATCTTAGGAAACCAAACTAGTTTGGGTCCCTTTCTATAGGCAAAAGTATAAATCAATTTCTTCTTTACCAAACTTGGCAGCCTATTCTTCCCTAGAACAATATTTTTGTTCCATAGACTTGATTTTTCTTTTGCTATATATTCACTCCTATAGTGTCTAGTGTTCTCATAATGAGTGCAAATCTTATTCTTAGAAAGTGTTAGGTACTTATTTTTGAGATCCTATTTAGGTATAAAGTTCCCAAATCCAAGTCCCTTTCTATTGCTACCATGGTGTTTTTGTGCCCATAAAAGTGCATCGGAGGATCTATTGCTTTTACGTATTCTATCAAGCTCATGTTTAACCTTTGTTAATTCCTCTAACAAATCTCTTACATACTCATTCCTTTTGTACAACTCATCATTTTCCTTAAATCCTCTTCTAGTGTGAGTTGTGTATCACTAGCTATTTCCTTACCCGTCCCTAACTTTGATTTTCAATTTTTAGGTGTAAGTTCTAAGACCTGTGTATCAAAGTGCAAGAATCTGGTTCTTCGAAATAGTATTTTCCTTTTCAGTTTTAGAAGCCTTCCTTTCCAAATTTTTACACTATGCTTTCAAAATAACACACTTCTTTGACATCTATTCCTTTTTAGAAATTACATTCTCAAATTCATCAATTAAAGTAAATAACAGTTCATATAGTCTATCTTTAGAAATGATATTAATTTTAGTTTTCAATTCAAGGAAGTTTGCGTCAGGTTCTTCTTCAGATTCTCCAAGCCATAAGAGATCATTCATCATCCTCATCCTCATCATCATAATCCTTATTTGAGCTATCTTTTGAAGCATCAAACATTGCTTTGGTTGACCTTTTGTTGTATCTCTTCTTGGCATGAACATGTTCCTTCTTTCATCTCTTTGCTTCCACTCAATCTCTCACATGGGACAGTTCTTGATTATGTGATCAGTTTACCACATTTTTAGCATCCATAAGCTACATGCTTTTTAGTTCCTTTGGCTTTGTTATAGTTTTTATTTTTTGAAGGACTCTTTCCTCTCTTCAGGTGCTCTTGAAGTCTTTAGTGATCATTGCCATTTCTTCATCTTCTAAATCAGAATCCTCACGAATTCTGAGTGCCGAAATTCTTTCATTCTTAGGCACCATCTCTTATGGGTTTTCTTTATAGCTCATAGGTTAGATTTCCAATTATCTCATCTAAGGGTAGCAATGTTCTTTTATTCATAAATGGCAGTGATCTTGCTTTCTCAAGTAACTAGTAGAACCCTATTTAGTATTTTCTCAACTCTTTATTTTTCAGTGAGAATCCATCAAAGAGAACTCAACTCATTTGTCAAAGTAGTTAACCTTCTTTACATCACATGAATGGTTTCTCCATCCTTCATTGAAAAATTTTCATATTGTGAAAACAAAGTTCCTCTTGATCTTTTAACTTGACTAGTTCCATCATGAGCCACTTGTAGTGTGTCCCATATTTGTTTTGCAGTAGAACATCCTTGGATTCTGTTGTACCCATCAGGACCAAGTCCACAAATAAACCATTTCTTTGCTTTAGCATTCTTCTCCCACTTCTTAAGATAATCAACATTGCAGTCGACTCTTTTTTTTTTGGAACATCCTCGCCTTGGGCATTCTCTCAAGTGTTGATAATGGACCATCAAAGATTATGTCCCATAACTCATAATCTTTTGCCTATGAATGATCTCTCATCGTCTCCTTCCATCATAAATTGTACTGGCCATTGAACAAAGGTGGCTTGTCGGTGGATTGCCCTTTACATTACCAGGTGGTGCACTCATCTTGATATTTTCCTAAGGTGTTAGCCTCTCCAAGGATAACCTTCTCTTACACTAATTGATGTTTTAAAATTTAATAACACATAGGGGGGGGAGGGTTGTATGGTGCCCAGTTTTTGCATGCACCGATGTATTGAAGGACCTAGTTCTTCAATACATTCCTTACATTATAATTGCAGAATAAATAATTCAGAAAGTAAAGAATACAAGAATTTTATGTGAAAAATACTCGGCTCAAAGGGTGAAAAAATTACGACCTGCATCCCAGTTCCCAAAACACTTCACTAAATAGAATCAAATCAAACTTACAAACTCTTGCGAACCTAATGATTAAACTCTAAGTCTTGTAGCAACACGCCACTGGCCGTTGCGACTACTTCAAGTCACTTCTATCTTGAATGATACAACTCGAGTACCTTGTACAATTTGCTTCTAAAGAAAGCTTGAAGGTACAATGTACTCAAAAGCTCCAACTACACTTAAACTAGAACTAAAGACAAACGGACGAAATTGGTCCTTCAGTTTGGTTCATGCAGCTCCAGGTCTGCTTAACTTCAGTATGTTTGCGATGCCTATAAAATAAAACAATACTGATATTTATAAAGTTAGTAGTATAAAAATTAATTAGAAGTCTGATGCTTTACTCTTCCTTGGTTGAAGAGTTCTAATTAACTTCAACTTTCAACTCTTTCGTTATCTTGGATAGAGTTCTCTTCAAGTAAGTAGTCTTGGTCCTGATCAATTATGCAATCTTTTCCTTTACGGATTATCAGAAATAACCACTTATACTTATCTCTTGCATGTGCATGCCTTTTGTTTAATTCTGGCTGTAACCTCTGTATAGCGTGTATGAACCTGGTTCATGCATGTGTTCCTTTATCAATCATCAAAATCTATATCGCTTAGGTCAACAAAGTTACTATTGTGGTTGTAACCGGTGCCAGAGGATTATTTGGTTAGACAAAATGCAGAGTCCATCAACCTTTTTAGCTTGACTACGAAGCCTTAATAACAAGAATACTTCTATTTTATCACTTGTTTATTACCCTGAGGAGTTAAAGGCTATATTTCTTTCTTTAATGAACCAAATCCCATCTTTACCTTTTTTTAAAATCTACGAAATGCATGCTTAGACACCACAATTAATTAACAAACATGATGTTAAAACTTGACTCCCAGGGCAGGGCGTACTTTCTCAATGGTCTTGCTATGGTAAATAGGACACCTATCTTCACCGAAACCTAGATATTTGAATTAGGAGTTGAGTTCTTAATAAATTTTGCATAACAAATAGCTAGTCGAATAGTAACCATAATAATAGGTGTGCGCTTAAACACTATAGTTACTGTATTTTGGTTAATGTTTTCTTTTTGCTCTTCAATTTACTATCTTTTATCTAATATATAAACTTACCATTATACAGTTAGATCAGTAAAAAGACAAAATGCTTATAATGAACCTAAATTACAAGCCAAAAACTTCTCCTTTCATTTATGTTGCATCGAATTAATGTTTTCATTGTCAACCATATAATTCATGTCACTATACCAAGATAAGCCAATGAAACCATTTCATTCTTGATTCGATGACATATATAAAATTGTTGTTGCTTTTCTAACCGAAGAACAGTAAGTCTATGAGCCGATGGCCCTCAGCCAAGAAGCCCCTCAGCTAAATGTATAATTTGAAGAGGCTAAGGCTAAGTGGGTTGAGGTCCAAGATGTCGTGCTCGCTGTTGCCGAGCGTGAGTCTGCCTCCATTGAACGAGTGAATAATTTGGAGGCATTCTTGAACTCCAAAACTGAAGAGGCTGATGTTGCCGAGGAAAAGTGGGTACAGATGGAAGAGAGGTTTAAGAAGATCATGGAGAAAAACCGGGTTCACATAACTATTTTTGCCCGTCGCTAAAACTTGATTTTTTAGTAGTGGTTGGTGGTAGTACTTGAGGTAGTTTGGTAGCGGTTGTGGTTAAAGATGATGGTAATGGTATTAGTTGATAATAAGGGGGTGATGTATAATGAGAGTCGATAATGATGGTGGTGGAGGTTATGGTTGAGGATGGTGTGGTATTTAAGTATGGTAGTGATAGTAGAATATGGTGGTGGTGTGTGGTTCATAGTAGTGAGTGATAATGGTGAGCAATAGCGGTGGTTAGTAGTGTATGTGGATGATAGAATCTTAATGAAATTAAGTTTTTGCTATAGACTTAATCATTCAGACTTATTCAGGTCCATTAAGTAGTTGTAAAGCAAAAAATAAACATACTTAATGATTAAGATCTAAAGAATTAAGATTCAGACTTAAAAAAATAAATGTACTTAATGTCTGAGATCTGGATGCAAATGAGACCTAACACGACTGTCGAGGTACCAAGTATTCAGTCTGTACCTGTTATCAATGAGTTTCCTGATGAACTTCCAAGTATTCCACTAAATCGGGTCATCAACTTTAGGATAGATGTAGAGCCAGATACGTCATTGATATCTATTCCCCGGTATCAAATGGCTCCATCGTAACTGAGAGAATGGAAGGAACAGTTGAAGGACTTACTAGATAAAGGGTTCATAAGAGCAGTGTATCATCTTTGGGTGTACGAGTTTTGCTTGTGAAAAAGAAAGATGCTTCTTATAAAATGTGTATTGATTATTGGCTACTTAAAAAGGTGACTATCAAGAATAAGTATTCATTGCTTCAAATAGATGATTTGTTTGACCAATTGCAATGGGAAAAAGTGCTTCTCAAAGATTGAATTAAGGTCAAGCTACCATAAATTAAAAATCCGAGAGAAAGATATACTCAAAAAGGCATATCGGACCTATTAGGAGCATTATAATTTTTTGGTGATGTCATTCGAGTTAACAAACCCGCCTGTGGATTGTATGGATTTAATGAATCGGGTGTTCAAATTATTTATTCCTATATTATTATCTTCGTTGTGTACCTATTGTAGACGTCATTCCAGGTGCCTGGTGGGAACTTCTACAATCTACTTCAACCTTCTCGTAGCTTCTAAACTTCTTTCATTCAAATTCCTTGCAAAAATTTTGCTGCCCAGTTATCAAGTACGGGTGGCAACAACAACATTTTCCTTTAGAAGCGATCCATAAATTCTCTAAGTAATTTGGTGATTCCCTATTATATTTTAAAGATATCCTCCATACATTTTTTCACTTTTTGTGCTCCCTAATGTGTTTTAACAAATGTATTTGCAAGTTCAACAAATGAATCAATCGAATTTTCAGGTAAAGTGAATACCATATCAATGTCACGATTCCAATCCCGGTCGTGATGGCGTCCAACGCAATTTCTAGGCAAGCCCGATCATATAACGCTCACAACTCAACCACACAACCCATTTCCAATTTATAGCATTAAATGATCAAATGATATAGTTCTAACAAGTGATAATAGACAGAAATAGTACGGAAATCATAACAACTGCCAATAAAACTCCCAAAGACCTGGGGTCATGAGTCTAGAGCCTCTAAGATAACAAAATAATAAATCCTCAGTAATACTGATGTTCACAAATGCGGAAATAACAAAAGGGATAGGGGAGTAGTTGGGTCCTGCGAACGTCAGGTAGCTACCTCGACAACTCCTGAGAAGCTTTGAAGCAGCAAATAACTCAACTATGCTCCCGAGACACCTGAATCTGCACACATGGTGCAGGGAGTAAAGAGAGTACTTCCAACTCAGCGGTAATAGACATATATAATAATTGAAAGTATGAAATCCCAAAAATACCACAATGTAAAGCTAACTCTAACAATTTAGCATAGTTAACGATGAAATGGCAACAAAACAGAAACAACTATATCAGATAAATATCAAAATATGAAAGCAATGCAATGCACATGACCGCTGCAGCGTACAGCCCGATCCATTTGGGTACCCGCGCTCACTGTGGGGGTTCAGACTCCGGAGGGGCTCCTGCAGCCCAAGCGCAATATCATCGTAGCATTCGCTGCGGCGTGCAGCCCGATCCACACTCAGTCCAGATATATGCATGTAAGCCACACAGGCACAGTCAAGTTTATCATTTTCAGTTCCAATTATTAGGAATTATAGATTAAGTGTTTAAAACCTTAGAAGTTCATTTCAAGACGGTGTTTATCTCAGGACTGATATCATGAAAATATGCTAAGCATCATGGAAACAATGATAATAATCCCTAAGGGATCCAAATAATAAGCACACGGCCCAAATATGCTCATAGCAATCCAAGTAGGATGCTTACCAATCAATTTCTAATCAATAACACAGTACGAACATCACTCGGACGGACTAAGCCATAGTCCCCGATCACAACCGACCACGCACTCATCATGGATTGCGTGTCTCACCTCAATATAGCGTCACAATGTGATAAACCGGGGTTTCAAACTCTCAGGTCATCATCTACATCTATTACTCACCTCAAGCCGGCCACAAGATTAGTCCGCTATGCCTTTTCCTCTCGAATCCACCTCCTCATGCGTCGAATCTGGTCAAAATCACAATGAATACATTACAATAGGCTAAAGTAACATAACCCAATCGAAAAGCCAAAAATCACGAAGTTGGCAAAACTCGAGACCTGGGCCCACTTCTCGAAAAATTACAAAATTTACATTACCGGATTCCTCGTCTCGCCACGAGTCTATACATATTAAAATTACTAAAATCGGAGTTCAATTGCCCTTTCAAAACCCAAATTTTAACTCCCTTAAGTTCCAAGCCCTAACCTCCATTTTTACCCTCTAATTCCTCGAATTTCAGTGATTAATGCATGTTTTTACACCATAATAACATATTCCGAGTCTAATAATTCATACCTGATGAAACCCCATCGAATTCTCTTCAAAATCGCCCAAGAATCGCCTAAGTCCGAAGTCCAAAATGTTCTTTTCTCTTTCAAAAATTGTGAAACACTGTTCACTAAAACCTCTGCCAGGTTTCGCTTCTGCGGTCCTGCAACCGCCTATGCGAGACCGCTTCTGCGGCCAAATGACCGCTTATGTGGTTTTCACTTATGATGCCAGGCTTCGCTTATGCGACTCAATATCCGCTTATGCGGTTCTCTATCGACCGCTTCTGCGGTATAATATCCGCTTATGCGGAAATACCCTGGGCCACGCCTGCCCGCTTATGCGACCTCCCCGCCGCATCTGCAGAACTGCTTCTGCGGCTCCTTTTCCGCAAATGCGGAAATACCAGAAGACAAAAAGATCAGACCTGCAACAATGCTTCAAACTTCCCGTTTAACCACCCGAAATCACACCGAGGCCCCTGGGACCTCAACCAAAAGCACATACATGATCTATTACCTTATTCAACCTTGCTCGAACCATCAAAACACTATCGTTAACATCAAAATCCTCAATTATCTTCAAATCAAAGCCTAAGTTTCTTAAAAACTTCTGAATTGCACATTCGATCAAAAACCCAACCAAACGACGTCCGAATGACCTGAAAATTTGCAAACATATCCAAAATCACCTAACGAAGCTATTGCAACTCTCGGAATTCCATTCCGACCCTCGGATCAAAATCTCACCTATCAACCGGAATTCGCCATAATTCAAACTTCGCCAATTCAAGCCTAATTCTACACCGAGCCTCCAAAATCAATTCCGATCGCACTCCTAAGTCACAAATCATCTCCCGAAGCTAACTGAATCGCCAAAAATCACATCTGAGCCCTCTAACTCATAAGTCAACGTCCGGTTGACTTTTCCAACTTAAGCCTTCCTTAAAGAGACTAAGTGCCTCATTTCTTATCAAAACCAATCCCAATCAACTCTCACACACCACATACCGATAATGAAATATTAAGAAGCAATAAATGGGAAAAACGGGGCAGCAACACATGAGACAACGGGTCGGGTCGTCACATCCTCCCCAACTTAAACAAACGCTCGTCCTCGAGCGTACCCAGAGTTGCCCTAGAAGTCAACCAATAGCTAAATGACCTTACCAAGCATATACCCGGGATGATCCCTCGTCACCCTATCTTACATAGGTCCGATAATACAACTCCGCTGAAATTTCACAGTCCATCTAGGCCATAAATCGTAGAACCACATTGCACATTCCGAAATCATACTCAAAATTAGAACCTCACGTCAATATTCAGAATAAACTCGAACCAGCTGTAATAACCATGCCTGCAACCTCAGGTGAACTCATGCAATATATCACACAATCCAACACTCGAAACGATAGTCACTATTCACAGCAGTTGCCCCCAATACTCAATTACCGATAGGAACCTCTAATTAGCTAAAGTCTTATTCCATCACTTTCATATACTGCCAACGATAAATAAAACACGCGATAAATCGTAACCATTCCTCAGGTCACCCATACATGAAGCCACTTCCTTGTTGACTAATACCACAACAGATTTCCGGGCCAAACCTCGATATAAACCCTCTAATCAGCTGAAATCATATATGTTCACATTTATTAATGACTCCAACTATCACCTCGAATTCAACGCACCACTCTGGTGATATGACACCTCATCACAGGCCTAAGCCCCAACTTGCATAATCCACGCACCAATGATGGACGGTGTGAACATACTCAAATCATGACAATGACTCCAACGAAAGAGCTGTAACTCAAACTCCTCAGTACCATCACAACACAAGGCTGGGACCCCACCCCACATCATAGAAATAGAATACCTGAACCTACCCCGAAGGGTCTAATCTCCTCGTAGCCTCGCTACAATGCGCGATCTTATCCAAACACTGTTACACATGAAGCACCTCAAGTCGCTATGCTTAAAATAGACAGCCACACACAGATTGATGTCTGAAACCAAGAAATCCATCACACCCATGGTGAAGCAAGTAATATAAACCATTCAATCCTGAAAGAACACAACCGATGCGCCATTCGCCGAGTAACACCCACTACGGACTTTCCTCAGAAACCAGGAAGCAAGACATACCAAGTAACATATGGAAAATTATTCTCAACATCACATTGTTGCGGCGTGCAACCCAATCCAGATAACATACCCGTGGCGGCGTGCCACCCGATCCACACAATTATCTCACATAGGGAGATGCACATCAAGCCAAATTTGCTCATTATAACAAAATACCGAGCATCGGTCGTAAGCATACTGAGTGCATAATGATATCTACTTATAGCATTGTAAGCTACAAAACTCAAACACAACTGAGGTCCTTCCCCCTCAACTTCCACAATGAATCTCGATAGCACCGCACTATATGTGCCCA